>JABFPI010000272.1:0-11094 GCA_022817465.1 Embidobia sp. ZL-2020 | reverse complement strand
GTTGATGCCACTCTTATAGAAATTACTGTAAATGTTATTACAAAAGGTTAAATAATTGTAAGTAAAAATGATAGAAACGGTTACACCGCTTTTACTACAATTGTAACAAAGATTATAACAAGGTTTCTCGCAAGGTACTTGAATATGCTATTGCTCATCTAGTTTTCCCAAATTTGAAAGTAAAATATACTTTTAAAAACAACTATCATTTTAAACTATTTTTTAAATCACCCAATGATTTCAAATTGACTTGATAATTCTAGCCACGTTAAGAATTTTAACCGATGCATAATCGAGTGCAATTTCTTTGAAACTTGAATTGCTAAAGTAAATGTTTCTCGACATGACGAATCGGCGAAATGCAGATTGAGGAAAATAACAAAAGCGAAAAAATGGACGGGAAAAAAAGAGGCGCGCAAGAAGAAGGGGCAGCTGTACAAACTCGAGTAGATACCAGTCGAGAGGCAAAGAAGCGGACTTAGCGAGTGAATTTATCGTGCCGGGCGCACAGAGTGTCGAAGGGAATCGACCGTCAATGAAGCTCATTCATGAGAGTACAGTCAGGTCGAGAATTCATCGACAACGCTTTACATAACGAGTTTGACACGAAGCTCCGGTCACATCTCGCATGCACCAACAACGTTTTCGTAACAGCAAATCAAAAACCTTCACTGCTGCATCGAGTTCAACTTTCAGTTGAAATTATCCAACTCAAACCTATTTGAGGGACTAAATTGAAAGTGGCCAAAAATCGCAAACAGTGTAATCAATCTTACATTGTAATTGACTACCCTTTTCCTACTGTATTTTGATCCATTTTTTGAAACGTTTTTGTTCTCATTTGTAAATTCTGGTTATAATTAATTAAATATATAAAAGACAATATCTGTAAATAACAGATTGTGTCATAAAATTTATTTATTTTTTGGTAAAATAATTAATCATTTTGTAATTTTAATTAATAAAAATAACATAAATTTAATTTAATTTAATTACTTAACTGGTCTTATTAAAGTGAACGAGCGATTTTATTTCAGGTAATTCGATTTCCAATGGAGGAAACGCTTTTCAATGAATTACGATAAGATTTAAAAAATGTACATACATTGTAATATTATACGACATAGGTGTAAAAATATCGGAATGGATCAATTTGCGCATACATTTTTAATATTATTTCGGATATTTAAAACTTGATGCAGTATATAAACTATAAATTTACTCGAATGAAGTAACGCTAATTTTAAGTTAATATTAATGAAATTATTTTCAACGCTGAATAATTTTGAGTGCGCGACAAAATACATCATGGATTTTGTGAAGTTTATCTGTCTGAAAAGTACAGATGTTGCGTATTTTATTTATAAATGTATTAAAATCGTAATTTATTAACTCTAGTAAAGAATCACTCCTTTTTTTCCATACATATACAATGTTTTAAACACTTGATATATTCTATTGCGAAATTTATAATTAAAATAAAAACTTGTATACATAACGATTTTGAATATTATATGCATAAATATTTAGGTTCATAAAGTATTAAAACATCTCGATAATTATAAATAAATCATACGCAATTGTTTATGTAGAAACGTGAAATAAAAAATGTACAACAACATATTGTGTGAGAATTTTGCGGCCGACATATTTTGCAAAAAAAGTTTGTTTTCAAAAAACGAGGCAACGGTAATGAAACAACTGGCAATCGAAAATTATTTTCTAAGTTACAGAAATGTTGAAAATAATATGAGAATCTGCTGCAGTCGCTAGTACGATACGAGTAGGAATCGAGTTCTATCCTCTTAGCGCGGTTATAAATGTCTCTCTCTCGGGAGAGTAAAAATACGCTGGATCGCTGGAAAAACTAATATAGCCCGTGAAGTTCGATACAGGGCGAGAAATGGATTTGAGCGAAGATTGTTGATCTGGCGACAAAAGTAGAGGCAATTAGAGGATTCTACAAAACGTCGGGCGAGACACGAAGAGGCGGCGATTTGATTAGCCGTTGAATTGAACTCACCCGGTACATGCCGGTGAGGACGGGCGCGTTTATTTTGGCCCTTACGCACGTTAGCGCGTGACGCGGCGGACACGCGAGTGGCGCAAAATTTACGCAATGTTTTGTAAACTCTGGCGCGAATTTATGCCGGCGGGTTTTCGGCAGCGGGAAAAGCGGGAGAAAGGTGAAGCGAAGGACCGAGAGAGAGCTCCGAGGATTGCGCGTCTTTGTTGCGCGCGACACCTAAGATTAGTGTCGGTTTAGCTGCTTTTATGAATGGACCTATGTTTAGTAAGCGCGTTTAGGTCCGCGACGGACGCAAGAAGCGATGCTCGGCTTTGGCATAGCTTGAAAGCAGACGCCGCGCGAGACGGGAACCGGAAGTCTATTTTCGTGCCCCGGACCGAATTAGATTCTTTATAGTTTGTACGCGCGTGCGCGCGCGCGCGAGCTTTTCGTCGCGCGCGTCAATACGCGATGGCGCGTCGTCGCGAGCGGTTTTTATGGGCCGAAAAACGCTCGAACACGGCCGCGCCGCTTCATATTTCGTTGGCCCCGGGCGACAACTTTTACGAGGGCCGCCTGAAAAACTGTTATTAGGTGTTGATCGGCCGAGACGCGCCCTTTTTTAATCGTTTCACGGCGCTTTCGAGAACACGACGCCTCGAGCTTCGAGGCTCTTGCACCCTCCCAGACTTTGCGATCACTTTTTTCAAACACGGCCATTGTAAATGCCGCGCGCCACCTTTCCACGAGCAACACATTTTATATATCAATTCACGGGCGTCGATCCTCCCTCCTTATGCCAATTCAATAATCAAACCAGTCGCGGTTATTCCACGCATGCCATGTATTTTTACAGACTCTTATAGGTTATAACCTATAAAAGTTGTCACTAATGGATTTCTAATTCTGACTTTTCTACTAAATTGATTTCATTTTTTTAAAACCTCAAAATTGTCGAAAAACTGATTCCATCTTATGAAAAATCAACTAGATTCTAAATTCGTATCAAGAGAATTTATTGTGTTTTACATTCTATTTGTTGCTATATTTATTCCTACCATATTCTGTAATAACCGGTAATAAAAGATGGAAAATTTAGTCAAATATATCATAATGGAAAAACTAATCAATTTAGCGAAATTTTCCGCAAGTAGAGGAATTCTTCCACTCGCTGCTAAACATTCCGGTGAAATTAACGTAATAATATTCTCAACAATTCACTTAACGACTTTTAACAGATGAAATATTTACCGATGAGTTTGTTAGCTAACGAAAACTTTAAACGTAACCTCACTTCATTTAGCATCATAATAATTCGATATACACGGCAAAATTCGTTACTCTCTATGGAAACTATTTTAAAGTCATATTTATAGTGAAAAATATTCTTCTAAAAATACCATTTTTGGACATTTGTATAACAAACCTCAACATTTAAATATAACATTTTTCAATTTTGAATTCTTAGCTATATGTAAGGAAGTAACTCACGAGTCTCTTTCAACACATTGTTTTTTTTTTTGTATTTAATTTAGTTTTTAAATTATTTCGTTTAAAAAAAAGATTATTAACGCATTCTATGTAATTGAATACAAATAATTGATTGTTTTGTTTCAAAAGCGTAAATAACATAACCTTTAAGGTACTTTATTTGATTTTCAAAAAAATAATGAGTGATGTTGATGAATCACATAAAAGATCATTAATACAGTTGCATTTCAGCTGATTATTTTTGATATTTGTTTACCTTATATAGTTTTTGAAATAATTAAATTTAAAATTGAATTTGTATTATATAGCTATCTAAATACATAGATTAGAATAGCGCCGCCATATTGTCGACGCTACATCTTCTCTGTTTCTTGCATTTCCTTAGTGGCGATATTCTAATTATACATCTATATACAGCAAAAAACATTATTCTGAATGCAATTGTCTCAAAAACTATGAGGTTAAAATTCTGAAAAAAATCAGTTGAATTCCTTGTAGTTATATTAATGTAATTATATTATTTTCTGTATTTCAAAAAAATGTCTTATTTCTTCAAAAATCGAATGATACACTTCGCTAAACGTTACACTTAATTCTGCATAGCGAACTTATGCTAATTTTGAACAGTAAAAGAAACAATACTGCAATAACAAATCAACAAAACAACATTAATTTTTACAGCGGACATACTGTCTTCCGTAACAAATGGAAGAAAAAACTATAAAACATAATCTGATTAAATTTGCGTATAAAATAAAATGATCGTTTTTAATATATAATTATTGTTGTTAATACTGGAATAAAAATTTTGAAACTGGGACGTAAAATTCAGCGACTATTCAAATTAAAATGATATTACCGTTGAACGAACATTTTGAGAGTGGACAAAACTAAATTATTAATTATTATTAAACGTCTCAATTATAGGAAGCAGCCAGAAAGATCAGGTCAAAGTGACCTGAATGATTAGAAAACATGAATCGACAACAGGTTCAATAAATTAGATTTGAGTATCTAATGCCAACAAATATAAAAGAAAACTGATCCTCGAACAGATAATAACATAATTTATCGAACGGCTCTAAATGATCATAAACCATAAGATTGGCATGTTTGATAATAATAATAATTTAAATTACCGAAGATGACGATTAAAAGTGGATTCAGCCGTTACTTTCAACTAAAAGTGATTATCAAACGTCATGATCAAGCAAAGAGCGTAAAAATGATCTAAACAATGAAAAATCACATTGAAACCGAAAGTACTTGAAAGGAGAACAAAGTGTATAAAATTGCAGATTTCACCGCGGTGTGAAAAAATGGATTTTTAGCGGAAGGAAAAAATGGCCGAAGAAGGCATTCAGTAGGAAGATAATTTATTGTATGACCGCTGATGAGCATTAACCATAAAACTGATGTCTCGATAGTAATTATACAAATTGAAGTGGTTGCTAAACAATTAATTATCTAACGTCTTAATTAAGGGGAACACGTGAGGGTCAATAATGACCGCAAATGACCGCATTCCGTGAAGAGCGGCCGGAGTAGGATTGAATACGATTTAATGAGAGTTTTGAATGAGCACTTAAGCAAAAAAGATGGGCCATGACGAGTGGTCGTCAAAAATGGATCGCGATTCGGGCGTCGGAATGCGGGGTCCTCGTTGCGCGGAGGGACCCACTCGAAATTCAAAAGCCTCTTTACGATAACGAGGCACGAGAGCAAAGTGTGAAAGGCGATTCGATGCATCGCGAACACGAGGAATTCGCCCGAGCGATCTACCTGGCTCATCAATATCGACGCGAAGAAATGTTCCTCGCATTCTTGAACATTTTAACATTCCGTACTTTTTTGTCGCGCAACTAATGCGCCGCTGTCGCGTGAAATTTTTCTTTCGATAAGCCCCAGATTAACCACGAAATAGATAAACAAATTATTAGCGCGAAAAAAAAACTTGCTTGTTACGAGAATGAAGATCAAAATTAATTCATTTTCGAGTAAAACAAGAAATTAAAAAAATCAGAATTAAAGTGAAAATAAACCTCTATTTAATCGGGAAAAATTGCTCATTATAACTACAAGCAGTTATAGACCCCTGCAGGGGGAAAAATTTAATTTCCTATAATTATAATTGCTTAAATTTATTTTATTGTTAAAATGCAATCAATAGTATTGGGAAATAAAATAACCAATAAAATGTTGTTACAGTTGAATATGTAGTTTTATATGTAGTTTTAGTGTTTGAATATTATATTTAATTCAATTTAATTTAATTAACAAAGTAATTTTACAATAATTTTATAATAATTGAGAAATCAAAAATTAAAAAAAGAAAAAGAAGTAATTACAGAAAATTGTAAAATAATTTGGCCCTGGGGGCGGGAGGAGGGGTATAAATAACAGGGTTTTGAACCGAAATAAAATTATCTGTTCTGACTCGCTTCTGGTTCTTTATAAATTTTTATTTCGATTCGAATTTAGCTTACAACTCCAATATATTCAAGGAAAGTTACAACTTTATTTGAACTTACGATAACTGGTCAGAATAAACTTTATGCAATTTTTAATTATATAAAATAACGATCTTTTGTCATTTATTTTTTCTCACTATATATATAACCAATTCATATAAGGCATAACATGTGCGTTTCTTTACTACTGTCATAGCAAAGCAGATATTCAGCTGTTTATAAAACAGTCTGCAAGTGCTATTTTGATATATTTTTCCTCTCAGTGGATACACGGAAAAAATAGTAGAGGATTTTCCCTTAACAACAACATTAGGGTTAAGTCTTAATTAAGTCACGGTCAATTGATTGCTATTGGTCGATGATTAGTCAAAACTTACCGTATTATCTAGTCATTTTTGACTAACCATCAGTCAGCATGTTTTTAAACCAATTAAAGGTCAACTTTTAGGAAATTACCAGTCAAAAATTATCTTCCAATTCGGATATTTTTTTAACATATTTATATCTACAAATTCTCAACCGAATTTCTATTAGTATTTTTTTCCGTGCAGCAAAATTCATGTTAGAATGGAGAAGAATTATGAAGAAGTGATTTTATAATCACAATAATATTGAATTGCCAGCCTCTCATTTGCATAAAGAAGTATTAATTAAATTTAGTCATAATCTGAATTAAAAAGTTTAAAAATTCATCTCGATTATGACACCTTGATAATATATCGCAACCTGTATTTGCACTTAAAAGGCAAACTCCACAAAGTGGCGAAAACAAAACTTATTCTAAAATGAACTTCATTAATATTGATGCAGTTTGAATATGCTTAGTATCATATATATAATAGTATATTGTACAATTAGTATATTATACTACTATGGTAATACGAGCCGGAGGTGAGTAGCTCGACATCTTTTTACACGAGTTGTACACGACATTTTTGACCATAAGTGAAGGAAAGTGTTTTATTTTCCGATCTGTTTTTGTGTGGAAAAAGTAACCGATTCCCAGGTGGTGTAAGAAAAGTACATACTTTTCCTACTAGTAAATACTTTTCCCACACCATTGGAAATGGGCTACTTTCCCATGCTAAACTGTGGGGAAATGAGTCACTTTTCCTGAAGATGTAGTAAACAGTCAGTTTTTTTGGTACGAGTATCAACTACATAAGTTTTGAAGTTAGCACTTGTACTAAAAATTAATTCATGTACTCATAACCAACCGATTGCAGTATTATGAATATTAGAATTCTATTGAAACTTTTATTGCTTTTCTAATATAGAATTTCCTTCAACACCTCATTGCTTTATTGAAAATCAGTGAATCAATTTTTTGTAACCGTAGACAGGAAAAATTAACGTTTCTGATGACGTTAACGAGTTATAAAAACAGTCTATCGAAAATAGGTTTCGAACTTAGATTGTTTCTTGTCGAAAAAACATTTAAACTATGTGGTTATACAACTTTTGTATATGATATCTAAGTATGTTAAAGGAAGTTACTTTTTCACTTATTTTATATTAATTACTCTTCTTAATTGATTTAGATAAAAGTCAGTTTAGATAAAAATATTCACAAAAACCATTTATGCATATCAGATATTCCGATTCCTGGGTAAATATACTACTCATAGGTTACATGTGTAGCAGATACCCACATAGATATTTCTACCCTGAATCTAAACAGCCCCTGTATGTCATACAGAAGTTTCTTATTCAAATGAACTAGGAAAATGGGTTGCAGATTCCAGCATTTGGATACTTTCTGCACATAACCGATGTTTAGCATTTATCCGAGAACCATATTTTTATCTGCTATACGTAAATGGTTTCCGTGTACAATAGTCGTACTATTTCCACGAATGGAAAATCAGTTTGTTACCTTAATATCATGACTTTACGTAGAAAAAATTCATTTATAAATTTCTATTCATTCAATTGTTTCATTTTGAGATAAAAACAAAGAATTATTAATATTTTGTATGTAAATTTCGTATATAAAATAATAACAATCTCTAAACTTAAACATTTTAATTATAATTTTATATCTATAATTTTATAAGTATAAAAGTAAATTTTTTATTTAGTTTTAAATTCGTTTTTCAAAAAGATACTGGATTCTTAGTTTTACTATAAATAATGTTACTAAAACATTTGTAGTAAAACAATTTAATCGTTTGTATCGTATATCAATTGCATTGGTAAAAAGGAAATGCTACAAAATTGCATAACAGTGACGGAACAGAAATTATAATTTGAAGATAATTTAATTATTTTTTTGCATATGATACTAAACCATTAAGATTAATAACAAGTTCGCGCAATGTTTTTGCAGACTCTTTTTGTTTTAATGTAAATGATTGCATCTAGCATTCTCTACCGCCGCGAAGAAGGTCAATATTGAGACTAGTTCGATAAGTTTATAACTCATAAAATGGTAGTAAAATTATTTAACCAATACAGAGCTCAATGAGTTACAAATCAGTTTCTTGAATATTTGAATATATTTCTTTCTTATACTAGTACATTTTTCGCGTATTTTAGTATTGTATTATTAATTATTTTATATAATTTTATAACTCAATTTCAGTGTAAACACTATAATGCAAATATTAAATATTTACTATATTCAATAAACTGTATGATTAAGTTTGGCAATAAAATTTTAACAATAATATGTATGCCCATGTCATTTTAGAACACAATAAATTTAATATCTTCATTATTTTTTGTGTTGAACACAATTTTTGTAATTTCAGTACAAAAAGGGAAGAAAAAAATTGATTACTGATAACAATGACAGATTTGTGTTATAATTATAGAAAAAAATAAACGTGTTCTTTTTCCAGTAAATTTCAAACTTCCTTTAAACAATTTTCATAACATTTACAAATTATGCAATTGGTGTGCGACAGTTTTTTAATATTTTATTATACGTATCAATTTGTGCTATTTGTGATTGAGTATTAATCGAATAATTATTGCTTATAAAATTATTCAACATTATTAATACAACATATGCGTGATTAACCAATGAAACATTTGGTTCATTTGTAATAACTTAACAGGACAAAAACGATCTCAAAAGTGTACTCATTAATTAACACAAATGTATTTTTTGTTTTATTTGAATTGATTTAATTAATCAAATATTTCAAATTTAAAATTTACTTACATTATTTTCTTTTTTTTAAGTACAAAAATATGATGTGTGTATATATATATATATATAAAGTTTAACAAATCTATCGATTTATTATAAAAAAAAGGTATTACGTTGATGTAAACAGTGTTTCTCATTACGCAACTCATTGAACCAAACCTATTTTATTATGGTTACTCTTCTAAAGTAGTACCTGATCCAATTTAGACAGTTTCCTAATAAGAAACAATAATTCAACAATGAAATTTATAATTTGTACTGAAATATTAAAAAATGTCTAACTTTACTATTAATTTTTAAACTCTTTGCATTTAAGAAACTTAATGTTACTCATCTTACTATTGCGTGATGTTATATTATACTTTTTGTGAAATATAAGAATTTTCATGGTATCAGTTTACGTTTTGTCGAAGATTACCATGTTAATGCATCCTCAATTAATCTTGCAGTAAATAAAATTAATTAACCCTAAAAGATTCTTAGAGTAATATTATTTATATCTTAAATCAAAGCAAATATATATATTGCTTATATTTTATTTGCACTTGTAAGATTAATCGTCAACGTTATGAGTAATATCTTTAATATTTAAAAAGATATATATTTTTAATTATTTCTTAGAATCATTAATGAATTTCATGAACAATAGTAAACACAATACAAAACATAAAATACTTACAATATTTTAACATATTTAAACATAAAATAATACAATATTTTGTAAGGTCAGTATTGTGATGTTTCATTTTATATTGGTATTAACATAATTTTAGTATAAATAAATGAAATTAAATCATCTCTAATTTCACTTATTCTGCATATATAGCACTTAATATTTTCTATATTATTATTTCTAAATTTCTTAAAAAATCATAAATTAAACGTCAATAGAATTTGATAATTATATAATTAAAAAGCAAAGAGTAATAAAAATACATTTATATAACATTTGTAATATATATCGTTGTCAATTTTAACATAATTTATATATTTATATATCCCTCTTTTCTGTAGAAAGCCAAATTTGTTTTTAAATGAGAATTTCTATATTATAATTTGTTAAAAATATGAATTTGTAATGTTTTTGTGAATGTCGTTAATTTAGGTAAAGAACTTAATGTAAATTGACTGTTTAAAATAATAAGATACGAAGCTATAAAAACTAATATAAAGACGAAAAACTTAAAAATAATACATGTATAGAAATGTTATCGTTACTGTCGTAAAAATAAAGTTTAAGCAAATTCGAAAAATAACTTCATGAAAAAAGTATGTTCTGATTTACAAATTGGAACTCTTGAAATTATACCTGATATTTTATCAAGATAACAAACTGGGAATTTTTTCTATAGAATGATATAGACAACTAAATGAATGCATAATGCAACTAGCATATCAAATAATTTCCACGTGCAATGTTTTTATGCACTTGAGAATCGTGTTATTCCGATGACATTATACGTATGATTTTCGAAACATGAATTATCAGCAGTAGAAAAATTCCTGTTGAACTGTAATGCATTCATCAAGCAATTGTATTTAAATTTCTAATTGATACAGTTCGATATTTTATTTCACGTTTAATTTATTTAGCGTGGTTGCATTTTAATTTTTTTATTTCATTATGAACTATTAATCAATAGTAATGCGAAAAATGTTTTTTTCAAAAGACATTTAAAATATATTATAATATTATATAATTAAAATTGGCACCCATTTTTTCAGATTGTTAATGTGTATAATTTTTTATTATAATAAATTACAAGAAATATTTAAATAAACTAATCAACAATAAATTTGCATAAATATTTTGCAATAAAAAATTGTAATTAATTTTAAATAAAAACCGTTTTTAACCGTAACCCATTATTATATTTTATTATGTTTAACATTTTTTTTTTAATTTCTATGTTTGATATTACCTAAAACTTCAGTAAAATTCATAATATTAAATTTAAAGATTTTAT
>JABFPI010000271.1:0-11097 GCA_022817465.1 Embidobia sp. ZL-2020 | reverse complement strand
ACTTAATAAAGTAATATTTTCTATATTTTTAAAAAAAAATCTTACAGTTTGAGAATCGAACTGCTGAATTGCAAAATAGAAATGAAGGCAAGTAGATTATTAACTCTGAAAAATTGATGTCTTTTGTAATAAGTTTACAGATATTTAAATTAATTAATACTACATTACTTGACAAGTGAGGGAAAATGATTGACAACGAGTGTTGTCAACTCACACAAGTTCTCAATCACTTTTCCTCACTCGTTGAGTACAATGTTTTATCTCACAAGGGGAAAAGAATTACTTTATTCAAACTGGTAACCTCAAAACCAGTTAGAGAAAGCCATCCTTTTCCCACTAGTGAGGTAAATGTATTTTACTTCATAAAAGTTGATTAATAATAATGAAATATTTAAAAAAAGTAAATTATATCAATCTTTAGTAACAATTAGTCAGTATATTACCTTGCTTCAAAATGTGTTTTGAACATCCAAGGAAACCCGTGACATATCTTTTAGTCCTTATATCGAGATTTTACAATTATAAATCATGTCAACAAATTGTTTTTATCTTTAATCTAACGTACATTAAATCCAAAGTAAATTAATTGTTGAATAAGTTTACAGCAATTATATTAAAATAATGTTGAAATTACATCTATCTGGATATCTTCCTGTGAACTTAACCAGTTAGCCACAAAACAAAAATTTTGTTGCAACTATTTATCACTGTAGTAACTAAACTTGTAATTTTCTTGAAATAATTATTTTTTAAGATTAAATGGATTATTTTCTCGTAATTTTTGAAGCTAAAACGTGCCTTAAATATGACAAGTGAGTAAATTTAGACGCCATTGTTTGTAGTTTACCCCAAAATCCGCAATGCCACATTCTATTGGCGTTATATTGCGGGTCCCAATAACGCCACAGTGTATGTTCGTCGGTAGCTGCTCGCCGAGTTACTTTTGTTTACATACGGAAAATCGAAATTCCTTGAAATGACATAATTTTATTTCGGGTTTTTTCTTAAATGTATTTTTCATAACTTATAACTCCTTATATAAAGTATCTAAGACGCATTGTCTTTCAGCAAATTTTGTGCGAGTTACCCTTATAATATAATTTAGAAAGGTAATCGACAATTGTTTATATCTTGTTACAAACATGTATAGTAAATTGTAGAGTTATATTAATTAATTATTTTCCCTCAACCTAGTGTTTACATATTTTCAAATGATTTAAAATTAACGCAAGTTTTTTTCCAGAAAACAAATATTCGCTGCATTTTGCATAAATGTTTTCTAAATCTGCTTTAATAGAAATTAAATTAATAAATATGTAAATGTAAACAAATAAATTATGAATGTTTGTTGTGAAAGAATATTAAAAAATAAAATATTAAGTAAAAAATAAAATTTTAAGTTATCGTTTAAAGAATTTGGTTTACTTGGCAGTTTTAATTAAATTACAAATACGTACTTTAATTTGTAGACTAAATAACCCGTTTAAATTAATAAGATTTTATATATTTACATAATTATAGGTTATAACTAACCCAAATGTTATTTGAAAATTGGTTGGTAAAGATAACCACCACATGCGGTTTACACAACTGAACGTTCAGTTGTACAAAAAATCAACTAACCGTTCAGTTGTTATTACCAGATTTTTTTCTCAGGGTACTTATTCAGATGCATTGCATAAAATTTATCATTTTTATTTTTCATCGTATACTTTAAGTTCAATCAACACGAAGATTCTTTTTTATAAATAATAGAAAATTAATTCTAACCACCAGTTTACGATCTACAATACTGACGTTAGCTTGGCTGACTAAACGTTGATTTTTCTACTTAAAATAAATTTTTTTTCATGTTTTATGCGTTTAAACTTTTATGAAACATTTTTATTAATAATGCGGTTTTTTTAACGACTTGAACTGAAATACAACCATTTACATAAATATTATCTGAACAGACAGCGCTTTTTATATCTGTGACACACCGAGATTAACGAACACTGTGACGACCGCAAAAAATAAGACTTTCCTTGATATATTAGTACAAAGAAATATTTTGAATATACATTTGTAATTGTTATCTCGAAAAATATTGATTCTTTCTTGTGGCTTCATTCCAGCTTTTCAGTAATAGAACTCCATCGTTTCTTTTTTTAAATGAAAACAACTATATAAAAAGCACAACCAGAGAAAAAGTAGTGTAGTACAATATAACAAAAAACATTAACGACTTTCACAGACGAATAATAAAATATAGGGTATTTCGGAAGACTTTCTTTGCAATTTAAGCATTTTTATTTTATAAAACTGAGATTTCTAAAAGTAAAATTTTCTTAATCAGCATATTAGCATTTAAATAAAATTTGATGTGTTCCAAATTTGACAAAAATCTTTATTTCGTCGCAGAGAAAAAATCAGACAAAGTTTTTACGTAATAATGTTGAAAAAAATTTCATTCTGTAATATTAAAGTAAATAATTAATATATAATCTTAAAATGTTAAAAGACGAGTAAATCAACCTATAAAATTAATAAAGTGCAATTATAACATTTATTACATTTTTTTACTTTTCTGCAAAGATTATTTATACAGAAAAGAATTATCATGCTATAATGTAATATAACATCTATATAATTTTAACTTTAAACATAACAATTTTATCTCAGTTAGTGACGACTCTTTGACATGATCTAATCGTATTACATAATTATGTTGTTGTAACAAAAAGTTGTATTTTTATGACGTGTTACTTATCTTAGCATGAAATAATCATAATTGTTACTTTTTACAACGGTTTGTAAACCAGCAATTATTTTTGAGTGCATAAATTGAGTTTTTTAAATCTCAGTGGAATATAGTGAAGTTGAATATAATATTAAAATTTTTAGATAACAAAAATGTCCTCTTTTATGAAAAAGGAGAGCAAAATAAATGTTTGTGCGTTCTGCATTTTCTCAGAAAAATATTTATTCCAATAAAAGGTAATAAATTGATTCCACACAATATATAACGAAAATTGAGTTTGAAAATTTGTTAACATGACTGACCAAAAGCATGTAATTGCATACGAATATAGATTTGCAGAAAGCTCCATTTAAAATACCCAAGTTTTTATAAATCTACCAACGTTTTAGATTTACTGATTGTATTCAATGCTGAATTGAAATTTCTTTTGAATTTCCCAGATTTCGATAAAAATGTTTTTATTTTCAGAGACTCGAATGTTTGAGTAAAATATGCACAAAAGTGGAGTCCTTTTTTTCAATAAATTAAAAAGTATGAAATTTAAATTACAGTATAAAAGAGAAAACTCGCCTTTATGGCGACGCGTCGATTGAACCGCGTTCTCTACTAGAATTAATTTTTAACCGGTTATTTGTGTGAAAGCTCAAATTCAAATTGTCGATTTTCCGCGTGAAATTAAAATTCATTACCGCAAGAAACATGTACAGCCCTAATTTTCGGAGCCAATAATCACGCGAAATGTTTTAATCGTATATCTGCGACGACGAAAACAAAACCCGCCTTTAATTGGCACGTAAAACTGAAGCCAACGTTGGTCAAACGTGTCATTTGATAATTTAAATGTTTGTCTTAACGTCTCTGAAAACAAAAATTGTTTTATTTCTATCGTTTGAATGTTTACGGAAGCAATAACACCAAACGTATTTGCAATTGTGCACAACATTGATCCATTATGCAAAACTGATTAATATGCGCGTTTCAATAATAAATTGCGATAATTGTTGACGCGGTGGTCTTGGCAGGGCATTTATTTGCCATTTTATTAATCATTGTTTAACGACAGAATAGCGCGACGGGTATTCATAAACGAAACTTGGTGTTTGCAAATGAACTTAAACGAAAGCAAAAATTGACTGAATTGATTATCCGGCCGAAATTCTCTGTAAAGCTGATCCGCTAATACAATGATCCCGCGATTTATTTATATCAATTTATAATTGCCGACTCGACGGACGAAATTAGACTATTAATTTATAACGAGTTTTAACAATAATTAGCGATGTGATTTATTAGATGTTTTGAGATAATGTTGAATAGCACTCGCGCAATGAAAATGATTTACAGTCCGCGTACCGCGCGAAACATAATTTGTAATTTTAGGTGTCTTTTTTAGTGGAAACGTGGCGTATTTTGTATGTGTGATTAAAATTAATGCGGAAACAGAACGTTTCGAATAATAAAAATGTTTCCCGTTTTAATTATACGAATTATTTTTGCAAACATATTTCTTCATATGTGCTTTTTGCGAGTCGGGAGGTCGAACGAAAATATGTAGCTTTTTGTGTTTCGTCGACGCTGATTGAAATAATTGGAAAGCGAAAAGACGGTTTGAATAATTTGAGAATGTTAACGACAAAAAGTGTCTTAAATTCGAACACTTATTTCGACAGGGTGAAAAACGATATCGGTAAAAGCTGAGCTTTCTACAATTACGATTTTTTATACATTCATTTTTATGCAACGTTCATAAAACGTAATGTTATGTAAAATGTACAACGCTGTGAATCACATTCCAAGTTGTAGTTTTTATGAAAGCCGATTTATATTTTGTATGAATAACGTATTACAAAAAAGGAAAATATTCCCTTTCAAAGCACCAACAATGCGCACGTTTATGACGCTGAAATGTGATCGTTCACAATATAGCGTATAAAAATATTAATAAATCACGTGTTTTCGGCAATTATTACGGGGCGAACGAGATAATGACATGCAGGATTTCAATAATGTTTACGGAGAAGCTCTTATATTTATGAGGAGGAGTCCTCTATAGTTATCGATTTGAGATTGGGTGCGCTCTTCTAAGCATACATAAAATTTTGTTGTGAAATGTTTCATCGTTACCGCGGAGTGCCTTCGCTCATTTTGCTCTAAAGAAATGTAAATTGCTGTGTACACGGTATTACACTTTTGTACTTACAAATTTTATCTCGTATTTTTTTAATTTATTGCACTGAAGAATAATGGAAATGAATATCGGCTAATTTTCAATTCACTTGCGCGCATTTCTCGATTATCGATGAATTAAAAAGATTCGTGCAAATAATTTAAACATTTTCAAAGCATGCTTTTTTGGTTTTTGTTCAAATTGTTTGACGTACATTGGAACGTACTCAAGTAAATCTGTTTTTACAGTTTCCTGAAGTTCCTATGTAAATAATAATATTGCAGGAGAACTTTCATGTAAATATACTTATCGTCATAAAAATATGTTAAATAAGAAAACTTGCTCGTCTCAAAACTTTCATTAATTTTATATCAAGTAATAAGTACATAATAATAACAAATACGCTACGCGATGCAATTTAAATAGCGAATTTAATGAATTGATATTATGTAATTAAAGCGATGAAATTAAAAAGTTGGCACTCAAACTTAAAAATGGATGTTTTCAAAAGCAGAACAAATTTCTTCAATTAAAAATTTTTTAACGCGTAGAGCTTATATATATTTTCCACTATTGAATTATCTCAAGAGTTTTCGAACGCGGGTATAAAACTTATATTATTTAAATGTATTTCGATGAGCTACATTTTCGTTACGGCAACTTTGAACTTTATTCTTTTCAATTTATTCATTTCAACTAGAATGTATAATACACCAACGAATAATTATTTATCAAATACGAATAAAGTAAAATCGCCTTTGAAGCCGAAATACAAAAAAATACTCCTCGACGTTTTTTTCAAAAACATAATTTCCACTTTAAAAGTGGAACAAAGGATCTTGTTACTCAACACCGAGAAAATTGGATCATAAATACTGACATCTAAATTTTAACGACCGAAATAATCCAGCTGACTTTAGTTTACTCGGTCATTGCTATTTCAACAATTTTCAACAATGATCGCTGATCTTACAAACATAATCATTAAAAATTTTGCTCAGTATTCAAAAAACTTAGTTTTTCAAATTGAGTTAGTTTCCCGATAAGACAATCAGAATAAAATATTCCAGATTGAAGTAAAAAAAAAAAAAACTGTTGACTGCTTTCCTTAATAAAGAATATTTCCCAGTCGAAGTAGCTAAAACTTGTGCGTAAAATTCTTGCCCAACATTGGAAGCGAGGTTCGTGGGATTGCCGGGGTTAAGACAAGCCCGCGAGCGCAACTTAATCGCAACGAGGAAACGGCGAGCAAAGTTACGAACAAGTGAATGAGCGTCAGCTGCGTTGGTCCCGACGGAACTAAGCCCTGTCGATGGGCGGGGTCGCGCGCGATACAAATCGCGAATAGCGCGGCGCTGAGTCGCAATTTGAGCAATAACGAGGCGCGCGACCCAGTTTTCTCTCGACGGGACAATTGATCCGCCGGCAGTCAGCGATACGTAATCTAATATCGGCTGTGTCAAACTATAGGTCAGAAAGAGCTGTGCCAGCAGCGCCGAGTGCGGTCCAGCATCTGTCGGCTGCATTCCCGTGGACACTCAGAAGGTACGAAATGACGAATTTTGCGATCGTAATGTCGAATAAATTCGGTTATTTCGTTCCAGGTCTGCATCAGCTGCTGCGACCTGAGCTATTGCAACGTGGACTCGCCGACGAACGCGCCCAACGCGATATTCCCCCACAAGAAGAGCACGGAACCGAAGCCGGAGCGCACGAGACCCGCCAAAAATGGGGGCGAGGTTCCTATGCTATTTTCCGGCTACGCTTTCTGGCTGATAGCATTTTTACTCCTACATGCATATCATTGCTGAGTAGAACGCGAAGGGATACACAGTCAAAGCAGCGTATCCAGTAATTAAAGGTCACGAGTGCGCTGTTTTTTATTCCAGAGGTTCGTCGTTGGATTAACGTCGCGCTTCCTTTCAATCCCCTCCCTCTCTTTCTATCTATCTCTCTGTCTCCCTCTTCATCGCTCCCCTCTCCCCGAAGGCGCCTAATAAAGCCACCAAACAATTTCTTCCGCCTCTCGCTCTCGTTGAACGCACACCGTTTCAATCGCCCGGCCATCGATCTCCCGCAATCGGACTTTCAAGTAGAACGAAAGTGACCTTATAAAGTACGCCATGTCCTTGTAAGGCCTTTGCCACCCCCCAAACTGCGAGGTCCACCTCTCTCTCTTCCTCCCCCTCGCAGTTAGACATTCATTTAGACGCCGATGGACAATTCGGAATCCTTTATCGATGAAAGTAAAAAAGCTCTTCGCTCGGTCGATTAGGCAGTTTCGTCGATGCTTCGAGGCCGAATCAATGGTTAGAGATTCGCCGGACCGTTACTTGGACAGTGCATGTACACAAGCAAAGCATATATGTAAATTACTATCTCGCGTTGAACATTGTCATATTGTATCTACGGATATATTCTATATGATTTGGAGGTTGCGTGTCCGTTGGAAGAGTCGCTGAGCGTTGAAACATAATGAAGAAGAGATCTATGAAATGTAGTACAAAGACTTTGATATTACGAATAAGAGGTGGCCTTATTAGGCTACGCGTGCGCGCGAGTTATAAATGTTAATTAACTGGTCCCTCCGTTGACAGTCTCGACCTCCGCACGAGTTCACGTGCGGCCCTCGCGGGGGGGGGGGCGGATTTGTGCTCTGTTAATCGACGGCTTTCAACACGCGTTCCTCGGACTCGCCTCCGACAACTATTGAACACTAACCGAACCGTTGAACGTCTGGACTCAGACCAACCAGCAGCAGTACTTTAGCTGACAGATAATTGTTGATGTTATTGTACGATTGAAAAGTAACGATTAGGACCGCCATTATTATAGGTGTATCGCACGCTGTACGCAAAGTGTCATTGCGACTGTAGTATATGTACGTATTCATTAAGTAGTCGGCGACACTACTTGGAAGAGAAGTGGCTGTTCGTGTTGTTTTACGCGAATAGGATTATCACGTTGGTCAACGCTTCGGTTTGTTTGTCGAGGAGCCGCTGGACGGTTCGAGCACACGCTTGTAAAAAATGTACACTATTGCTGTTGCGCTGTTTGGTGGGAAGACACTGCCGAAATCGCGGAAAGCGCCGTCGACTGAGCGTTTTGTTCGAACGCTAAAGTTACTTGCGACTGTTTTTGATTCTGCGAAAAATCGGCTTGATTTGAAAATGGTTACGAAAATTGTTGCGCTAATTTTTACGGAATAAATAAGTAGTTTGCGAAATTGTACTGTTGAAGTGAAGATCAACTTTGGAATGTATTGTTTTGCTTTGAGAGCTAACCGATCGTATTAACTCGTTGTAAAGTTTAACTTTAATTCCGCAGATGTTATGTAAAATTAAAAACCATGGACTTCAATTTCACAAGTCCTTTTTACGAAGCACTTCAAAGCACTTTGAAAATGTACCAGTTTTTGCAGTGCGAATTGACCATCAATGAAATACAACGCACATATCAAGTCTGTGTTTTTCATTGAATTTTTCTGGTCAAAATGACTGCGGTAACGTTTTGGACGTCGTTTTACCGCCGCCAACATTGTTTTGCGAATTTTTGAGAGCAAAAAGACGCTTGTCTCTCTTTGGCGTGTTACTTCTGCAGAGCGATTATTTCGCTATTATGTGTGAAATTATACGCTCTTTGGCACGTAACTTGTACACGAGGGATCGCAAGACGAGAAAGTTATCGCGCTTCTCTTTTATCTCGTAGAAGTTAGCGGTATTTTGTTTTTGCGACTGCTTCTTGTTTCGAGGAGATGTTTCTGAATAAAAGAAGGGATGTCCGGATAGTTTAGAGGCGTCGAACAAAATAATTAGTCGATCAAGCACTTCCATTTGGGAACTATAAATACTGTTTACTAGTGTTCAATAGTTCGCAACATTTTACGGTTGATCGATGGAACACGTGGAGAATGACGTTCCTTTTCTTCCCTAAAATTGGTAGTTAACGTTGGTAAAGCAAGTAACACGTTAACGAGTACGGAATGTTATATTCTCGTGAGACTGTTTGTTAATTGAAATTGATTGCTTTGCTTATTTATTTATTTCGCTGTTTTGCAAATAGATTTTGATTTAAATAACTCGGCCTGTTATTAATAAAGAATAAGAATGTATAATCTACATTTACTATTAAACTGCAACGCAACAAGTTGAGATTTTTATTTGACATGAGCATAAAACATTTTTTATTTCATGAACAAATTTTTCTTTACGAAACTATTATGTAAAACATGGAATAAATAAATAAATATATAAAAACATTTATGTATCAATATCAACTTTTATATATATTGTAGCATGTCAGTAAAACTCAATCAAATATATCAAATGCTTATATGAAAGGGATGCTTAAAAACTTATATAAATTGAAAGTAGAGAAGTAAGAAGGAAATTTATCGACAGAGCTTTAATATCGTAACACACAAGTTATAAAGAGCACGATTCAGTGCCAAATGTGACTTTTCAGCTTTAAAGTGAGATAAAAAATTCTTTTTTTATAAATATTAAATAGTCACTGTTTCGCAGTGAAATTTATTAATAAATATTAATTTGAACAAAAAGAGATTAAATTTTGTGAGTATGAAAGATGCGACAGAAAACTGCACTAACCGGTCATGAATAATTAAAACTGAAAATCATTTTTCACACTTTTTCATCAAAACAGTATAACTCATATAAAAACTGAGTTATATACTAAATATATTTATTTGTATTTAAATTCATAATTGTAAAACACTTATTCTAAAAATATCAACAAAAAAGTCAATTGTGAATTTTAATTTGAATTAAATATTTTTTCAACATTTTTTCATCGTGAAACTTTTGAAAGTGTTTATAAAATAAAATTATGTATACACCTAATAGATATTGACGGTAAAGTAAAATATCGTGTATTTAATGTATATAAACGGATCATCTTCGAAACACATTTAAACGAAGATAAATTTTCTTGTTCCGTGAACTTCAAATATTTTTACAGTAAATTTTATATAGGTGTTTAATAATCCATCTTATTTGATGTTTCTCTTTTACGAGAACATAAAATTCCAAACTCGTTCACATCTAATCCCTGTTAACTTATAGGCATAAATTCGGCCTTCTTCTCTAAAAATAAATTTTACGAAACAATACTACTTTGTGAGCCGCGATCGCGGAGAAAGGTGAGAAAAAATGAAACCAATGTGCGAGTCCGTGAGAAAAAAAAGTTATTAAATATTGTAAACACATTAGACAATGAACGAAATTTATGGATTGTAACGTAACAAAGCCTCACATATCATGTTGCCACATTGAAATGCGGTGTCGGTGTTGGATACGTGTGAAAAGGAACGATGTACATATAATATTTAAAATTTCTGATCAAATCCAATCTATGATTCATTATTTACATTAAATTTATACCAATTGCATTCGCTTCTGATTTCAATAAATTATCCGAGGCCAGATAAAACTGAGTTGTTACACGAACGAGAATCGAGTATTCGATTTTTTCCTGAACACACATTGTATATTACTATCGCGTTTTTGTAAAAAAAAGAGAACTAAAAAGACAAAACATAACGGAATCACAGGAACGAAGGGTTTCTCGTCACACATGATTAATATTTGTACTCAATCATTATACATGGATTTCCTATGACGTGAGAGCAATAATTTTGCCCGGCAGGATTTATGTCTGTGTGCATCCCATTTTTCGACGGATCAATTTTTCGACATTTTCGAGTTTCTTTGGACCGAAGATATTTATATCCATTGACGTTAACGAAGACTAACAAATGTAGCAATATTTTTCTATGACGTATGCTTCAATAAAAATGATTTCACTCCATCCGAGGTTTGTGATCTGCTGTCAAGTAGCGTCGCCGGACAAAACTCTTGCTCGCAATTACACGTTTTATTGCTTCATTGATACTTGAACAATTACTTATGGCTGACAGTCAATGTTTCGCTCGAGTTACTCTACAAGACAAGTTATTGATATGCCAAAAAGGTGCCAAAACTAATTTGTTAATTGTTGGTCATTTGTGCCAAAACAAGTTTCCACTTTTTGTTCATCATTCACTTGAAAACATTACCATCAGTACCTAAGTAAATACACTCACAGAGCAACGTTTCCTTAAATTAAATATACGCTGCATTAACAGAAATTTGGTATACAAATTTAGTACAAAAACAAGTGACTGAAACTT
>JABFPI010000270.1:0-11100 GCA_022817465.1 Embidobia sp. ZL-2020 | reverse complement strand
GGAGACCTGTACGGCAAAAGGAGCATTTTGGGCGTTTCTGAACTAACGATAATAAAAGATACACTCAAAAACGTCTCCCGATATAAAAAATATTGACTTGAAAATGTTCAACTTTAATAGGAAATTTGTATGTGAAAGATTGGTATATTTACCAATCCCTTACTTGGTAGTAAGGGAACAGTACTATTATACTGTATAAGGCAGTTTGTAAATTTAACTTTTTATTAATATGATTAATTGACGGTATATTTGTCATTTATTAATTCATAAATAAAATTCATTATTAAAAAGTGTTAATTAAACAAAAATATAAGTGGAAAATTAATATCTGTTTTTCTATAATAATAATGCTGCATATTTTATTTTACCCATTGTTTACCAATTCAGATTGAAAAAATTAATATTTTTGTAATAAAAAATTATTAATAAAAAATTGTTAACGTTAAATTACAAAATCAGCTATATTAATAACAATTTTATGTTAGCACAGAATATTAACTAAATAAATCAATATTAGGCTCTTTTCATTTCTATTTATAATTAATTATTTCAATCAATTTATCAAGGTTCACACGGCGTACAAAGAAAAGAAATATTTTCTTTTGCTCACTCATAATATTTCATCGTTTGAAAAGTTCAATATTGTCTCTACGCAAAATTCTTCTTTTTCTTAATTCATATTATAAAAATATGTATATTTCAATGTTTGTTTGTTTTTATTGTCTTTTAAATTTTCAATTAGAAATTTTTTCATACATAAGTCATAAACAGTCAATTTAATTAATTTTGATGTTGGATTAATATATTTTTTCAATTGATTTGGATTGTCTTAAATATTCATAACTATGTTATTCAAATCGATTAATTGCAGATTGTGTTGTAATATATAAATTTTCGGTCCTAAAAATAAAATCATGCATTAAAATCATATTTAATTGCGAAACATTCAACATTTCAAATTGATTTATATGCAAATGCTTTCAGATATCGTGTAATTGTATAATTTATGTGTTAGTGGAATAACGATGAAATATATGTAGTTTCGGAATATATGTACAAGCTTATTTGTATCTTTAGTAAAAGTTAAGCTAAAGTTTGTACGTTTCCAATAGAGGTACAGTGCGGTAGAAACTGATGAGGAATCAGGATTGGGGATTATAAGTTAGATCAGATGAGAACTGCGGAAGTACTATCTTAAAGTTAAAAGACTTTTCAGAAGTCTGTTGACCTTTTCTGATAAAAAATTTAATTCAAATGAAATAATTTGTTTATTTAATTTTAGAACAGTTTATAACTAAATCAGATAAATTTTATACAAGTTGTTTGAAAAACAATGTAGAAAGCATAATCCAACATTTTTATGAGGTTACAGCAGGTTATTTTGATAATTAGATCTATATATTTGTTAAAAGGAGTAAAATAAAAGATTATTTTATTTCCTTAAAGTAATAATACGAACAGATGATTTTTTGGCAAGTCTTAATACATTTTTAAAAATATATAATACAATACATGCTTTTCAATGGTTAATAATAATGCTCAATAGTTTCAATTAATTTTGGAAAAAAAATGCTCAATAGTTATAAATAATCAAAAACGTTCTACATTTATTATAATTATCCATATAATACTTTAAATATCTTTATGTCACTCATGTATCAAACATCTGGTTTTTAGTTCTGTTGTCTGATCAGGATATTGCGGATACAGTACATTCCAACAGCAGAATTCTCTTTCTATTCCTTTAGAAAAATGCACATTAGGCTGAAGCAGACCATATCTATTCAGAGAACAGGATCTGTTAAACAGAAGATTTTTTGATGCACTCATTATAAAAATTAAAATATGTAACTCAAGCATAATATTAGTAACAGAAAACTCGTGAAAAGTTTGCTGCGCTCGATTGCAGTTACTACTATTATACTTTAAATATACAATGTATTATAAAATTATTATAAAGACTTAATCAACCTAAGAAAATTAATTCCTTCTTGTAATATACGTATTATATTTTATAACGTCGTTAAATCTTGTTGTGTTAATTCATACACTCAGAGAAATATCATTTTGTGATTTTTCTGAAAACTCTTCCTCGTTTCTTTTGAGATAAAATTATTTGAATAGAAAAGAATAATTTCGAACTCAAATAAAATTATTTAGTAGTAAAGTATTAGATAATTTTCGTTGTATGTAAAAATCCTTTCGCGTGAGAATATAATTTTTCTTAAAATGGTATCCTTTCTGATGAAATATTAAGATGGAAATTCTTTGTGGGCAAAACGAATAACTTTGATAATCAAATAATTTTGAAAAAAAAAAATTTTTTAGTATAAAATAATAAACTTGAAACTCTAAAGCGATCTTTAAATTTGATTTTTGGTTTGAGTTTAAGATTGTGGGTCCAATATAAATATCATATCCAAATGAATTTATTCAATTACTTAGTGCAAAGTCCTTTTTATTTTATTTTTACAATCGTTTAAAATTGCGAAATATATTTAAGAAGTATTACATTTTCATTTTACTGTAATTATGAGTTTTGATTATTAACATTAATTTAATCTCAGCCGCCATTGTTATTTTAATATAACATAATCCGTTATCTAAACACGGTCTACAATATGGAGTAATACTATTGTTCAAGTATTAATATTAATTAATATTCAACCATATAACTTTGGAAATAAAATATATGTTAAACTCGAATTAACGAGAAATTTGTTGGGAAAAATTGCTTCAGTAATTACAAATAGAAAAGTGATTCATTATTACTTAAATGTAAGACGAAAAAAACCTTTTTACTTCTTATTTTCAGACTTTCATTTAAAGATACTTGAAGATATTGGTTCCAAGAAAATATATCAAATAACTTGATGAAAAGCTGAGGTCATTATAATGTGGTCTTCATTAAAAAATATTATCGTCTCAGTAATATATATAGGTAAATAAAACAAATATTTTGTATTTGAAAATAGAAACTTATGGTATAAAAATAATACGAGATATTGAAGATGATGAACGACCCATTTACGAACACCGTTTAACATTTAACATACTTCCACAATTGAACAAAGATTAACGCTGTAATTTTATGTGTGTTTATAAGGTATAATTTTTTTCGACAAAATTTGATACGATATGAAATAAAAAAATAATGCGTTTGTTATAAATGGACACTTTATTGAACATGTTGTTTCAATAAATACGTTATAAATTCATATATCGATATGTAATTTTAAACATTTCATTTTGAAGCAAAATTAAAATTAAAGTAATCGCGAACCCAATACTATTTATTCTTGAATACAGATTAAGTAAATGGACGAAATAATTCAATTTCATGAAATACGTAAATGATATTTATTGCACGGGAAGTTTACGCTTTTTCGAACTTAAAATGGTTTATAATATTCAATATTCCGTTTGCTGTCGCTGAATCGTCCGCTTGTTTTACTTTCATATGTAAAATACAATTTTATAAAAATAAATTTTGGTGTCTTTATATTTTATACATAATACTCTACCTTTTTACACAATTGAGTATTATATTTATGACTTTTCTTATATAGAATTCAGTTTAGTCTTTTATATAATCGCAGTAAATTATTTTAGAGTTATACTTTTAAATTTTTTATTTTTTTATCTTTTTATACAACTTTTTATTTCTTTATACAACTTTTATTTCTTTATGTAGTATAAAAAATTGAAAGAACGATATAATTATAAAAACTTGAAAGTTAAGTGTGAGGATCGTCCTAAAGGTATATTCGATTTAAGAAGATGAGCAAAATCCTTTTTAAATTGCAAACACGTCTACGAATGTATTTGAAAAAGGAAAACAATTTTAAAGAATTTGATTGCGAGTCGATTCAAAGTATATATGTTTATAGAACTTTTTTATTTCGCATTTATAACTTAAAATGAAAATTTAATTTTATTTCGCAATGATAAAATTACAGGACAATTTGTATTGTTTAAAATACTAACTTAAAAAGATGGTCATCAAAACTGAAATTACACCGCTCCTATTTTCCAATCAAAGTGCTTGATTGGACCATAATTGCCATCATAAAAAAATTAATTTGAAGTGATCACAGTTGGAATATTTTGCAATGTTCATGAAATATCACATCAATTTTCAAATCGTTTTTCAAATAAAATCTTTATTTATCAAATAAATTATCACAGGCAGTTATAAGATGTTAAAAGTCTGGGAAACTTTGTAAATTATGTGTTTCGATAATTTTTTAAGATTATTTATACTAAAAGTATTTGATTATTTTTTATTGTTTTCTTTAATAAGTTACAGAATTCCATTATATACAATAATTTATATGCATTAAATATATATTCAATATGAATTATTTTAGTGTAAAAAAATTACTTCATCGCTTTCAAAAATTGATTGTTTAATTGCAAACATTTGAAGAAAAAAATTTTTGTCTTTTATAAGCTTTGCTGACGCGATCGTTATTTTCAATATGTGTGCCAAAGTGTTTTTGCTGCGTTGTTTAGACAAAATTAATATTTTGTCCGAAACTGCTGTTATATTCATTGCAATAATTTGTCCTCGGGAAAAATTCTTGTACATAGCTCTGGAGTTCTTATGACTGTTACAAAAAATTTTGTGAAATTTATAAGACAATGAATAATAGATATCACAAATTTTTCTGCTGACAACGAATTAGTTTTTTTCCATGTATATTGCTTAATAACTCTGCTTTCTTGAAATAGTTGATTTGAAGATTTTCGATATATTTTCTTTAAGTTTTCTTAAAGGAAATATTAAAAATAATTGCATTATGTGTACCTTCACTCCGATTTTGTATTCTCTTTATATTAAATGTGGTAACAATCCACTTTTTTCTTCAAATAAATCATTTTAAGAAAGGTCATTTGTCACGTAGCAAAAGACAATTTCAGTAAAGCGCTTTCAATTAGTAAGTAAATAGAGCCAGAGGAAATTCATTGATTAATACATTCATCAATGTATGCTTAAATAAAAGTACTATCACTTGAAACATAATTTGTTTTAAGTTCATGTAGAATACCACGTAGTAATTGAATTTGATGGCCGAAAATCATACATTTCATTGTCTTAAGCTTATCACGACTTTAATATATCTAGCATACATGTATAACATATTCATTTCATGTATTTATTATAGGTATCATGTGCTTACTGTCACATCATTCTAACTACAAATAAACATACATATAAACATGAAAACCCCAAATGGAAGAATAGAAAGCAAAAAGTTGTACATGCAACAGAAACTATGTCGTACCTCAAAAGTTTACAATCATAAATATAAATTACATGATAGCTGCAATTCGCTTTATTAAAATAAACATTGTTACAGTAGCGACAAAATTTTTCAACGTTTGCTACCGCGATAAAGAGAAGAATATTAACAAAAAGAAATATCATAAGCGACAAATTAAAAATATAAGCTATGTGCTATAATTATTTCACATTTTCTCTCTCTATAACTTCACCGCTGTTGCCTCTTAAGCACTTTTGAGAGTACAAATTGGATTTTTTTGTGCAGCTGAAAGTTAATTTATTTAACAATAGCGTCCGTTACTTTAATAACAAAAGAAAAAGGAATCTTATATTCGTAACGTCGAAACAAAAATGTATTATTCAATGCTCAAATTTAAAGGTGTGCAATTTATTCCATTTAATCTAACAGACTTGATAAAACAATTTTTAATGGAACATATCTTTTTTCACACTTTATATACAGTACTAGTCACACTACAGATGATAAACCATTTAGGTGAATAATTTACCTAAATCAATTCATGCAGAATAATGGATGTCAAAAACATTTACTTTAATAGATGTACAAGTTGTATTGGAGAATCAGCAAGAGCTCAATGGTTCCGACATTCAGATGGATGGCAATCCGGAAGTTCAACACTAGGTTCGGCGGCGTCAAGTTCAATGAATCAAGGCTATATGACTCACAAAAGGGATTCTCCGTGGGACTCATTGCCTTCGTTGAGACATGAAGGCAGTCTCAATGACAGCGGATACAAATCTAATAGAACCGATTCGTTTGAGCAAAGGTAAAACAAATGACGTAGTCAATTTGATATAAACTTCTTTAACGAAGGTACGGATGATGTTTGCGAAACACTGATGGAAATTATATAAAAGTGTGAAAAATCATATGATGATATATATTTTGTACAATGGAAAGTCGCGGACATTCTGCGGAACACTTTCTAAAGTTACGTCTTCTAACTAGCGACAGTGTCCCTTGGGTCTGCAAAGTACTTGCCCTCTTCTATTAATTCGAACTCACACAATGCTTCTGCATAGATGTATACGAATACGAGTACACAACAGAAAAGTCTTTTTTCCAGATTGGATATTCTTCACCGGCACGCGTATTGTTAGTTCTTTGTTTTATTATTATTTAACTCATTATACTACGTTAAAAAATATTTCCTTTCTCAACTCATTTATTCAATCTCGCTATCCCTTTCCTAGAAATCTTTGGAGATCTTCGCAGTTGAAAGAGTTATTCCGATTCTGGACATTGAAAATTAATTCCTTTAAAGTATCTTCAAGAAATCAATAAAAAATTTTTTTCTTAAAATTATCTATTTTCAGAATATATAACTAGATAGAATCATTTTTTCTGAAGAGTAAATATAATACACTTTTAACAAATTTGTTATTACTGTTTGCATGAGTTAAAATAGTCTATTGGTTTCGGATAAAAAAAACCTTACAATTTTTCCGTATATGACCTTGACCTGGCAAATACTACCGTGTCTCCTGCGTTACTCAAGATTGAATTCAAATATTACAGCTAAAAAATAGATAACGCAGTGCTACATAATGTAAACAATAAATTAATATTAAATGTGATTATAATGCATTTAATATATAATTTTATAAGTGATAATCAGTACAACATATTGACGATAAAACATTTGAAAGCAGTAAAGTACTGCTACGAAAGGTGTTAAGAGATTTTACAGAAACAATTTCACATTGTATATATCTACTAAGTTTAGCGTCTTGCCAATTTCATTAATTCAGATACTAATCATTGCCGAATACCTCAAATTACGAATTGATCATCGAAAATGCAATTAAGCTATCGAGAGTGGTTATTTAATAATGATAATTTTTCTATGTTACGTGATTATTAACACTCCACGTCGGTCGCTACAAAAAGATAACGGAATGATCAAAAGGGATAGCTAGAAATCTGCTTATCTGCTAAGCAATCGCTTATAAATATATTATTCGTAATGAAATGGTTTAATTAAAATCACTCGCAACTATTGCAAATTGGTTGCGCAATCAATTTATAACAAATCAAGAATCTTTTCCACAGAATTGTGTAATCTTCTTATCTTCTTTCAAATAAAAAGGATATCCCTTTAAAACCGGAACGTTCAATAAAACAATCCTGTCTCTACTTCCAACGTTAATTAACCCAACACGTAACAGCAATCGAAGCATCAATATCTCAATCAATAACAAACAGAATGAATCACGTATCGACGTGATTACTTCTTGCTGGAAAGAAAAAAATGCAAATGGGGTCATTATCTCCCATGCAGATGCCTTTCACCCATACATCAGACTCAAATAAGGAGATGCAATCGCATCACGATAAATAAGAATCATTTCTTGTTCATTGCCTGTTTTCTTGCTTCTTATTTTTTCTTCTTCTTTCCATTTTATTTTTTTATTTTTAATTGAACATTCTTATATTTCAATTTCAGGCCATTTCTTAGGTAATAAAAGTTGTATCTTGTAATAAGAGTTTTATTTCGTTATTTTTTTATCCACTAGGGCGATGTAAATTTTTTTTGATTCGTGTCTCTGTATACTATAAGATAGCTGTGATTAAATTAACACTTCAAATTTAATGACTAACGGTCATGATTAACAATGTTTTTTAAATGGTCATTTGTCATTCATGCAAGAATAAAATAATAAATTAACTATTTAATTAGCTATTTAACAAAATAAAATTTTGGTTTAACTACAATAGTCTTGTGTTCTCTTTTCGGCAATTGAAAAACTCTTTTTATTTACGAAACTATATGAGAACAAGTGAACAATTTTTCCAAATAATGTATATAATCATTTAATGGTGAAAATCGTAAAATATAGTAAATTTCATAATCAATAGTTCAGTTAAGTAAAAAAAATTAAATACAAATTTCAATTAATTGAATGCTGTAAAAAACGTACACGAAAATTGCATGCTTTCGTAGCATGAATATTGTCCCGTAATAGTTGCAAAAGAATCTTTGTGATTACAGTCAAAATCTTCGCAATAATCGTCATTGGTACTTACACTCAGAGCACAATATTTACTATCATAAACTCATAGAGTATGATAATTAAAATATAGTATATTATTGAAGTACGGAATTTCTTTGATATCATGACTTTACCTTGCTTTGACTACGAATTCAGTTTTATAAGTGAAATAAATTTTAAATTAATTGTTCAATCTTTTTAGGAAGTTTTACTTATAAATTATCCACGCCTAATTAAACTACTCACAGATTTGTTGTATTATTGTACAAACATGAAATTGTTATTATTTCTCTTATAAAGTGCTACTAGGAATTTTCTAAACCAAACAAGAATGTTTCTGAAATTTGTGTATCATCATCGTGAAATTTCATTAACAATGTTATTATAAACTGAAATGCACTACTAATATTCAAATTTGCGTACTCACAGAGAATATTTGGTCTACATAATTTAATTATATTCTAATTTAAGAAATTATTTCAATTAAAATTAGTAAATAATCATTTGTATAGAAGAACGTTTCAATTCATACTTCATAAAATGTGCTCCAAAGATTATCAAAAGGTATTCAGAAAATAATGTATGTAGGGTAAATGAATTTGTTTGATAAAATTAAATTTTTCATACATGTTTTCGTAAAATATCTAGCCTAAAGCATTATTTAAAAAGCATTGAAGGTAATAGAATTGGTCATAATAAATTTAAATCCAACTTGAATATTTCAATAACTTAATTAACGCGATTTCATTCAAACATGCTTGTACAACCTTAATTAACGTGGTTACAATACGCACATCAATACTCTGCGATCACTCAAGTGTGATTAGAAGCGCTTGGATTCCTTCGGGCACACAATTGCTTCGAGTCCGAATATCTTGAAACTAATAATTGGGCTAAATCGACTATACGCAATGTATATATTTTACGTGATAAATCTCATGTAGACTCTCGCCTTCGAAATGGTTCTATTCAGTTAAACATGTCTGATTCTGAAACTCTCATTGATATAACTTATTTGTGGAGAAATTTCAAATTGTTTGATTTATAATTTATTTAATTCCCAAAAGTTGCTGACTAACTATTTGAAACATAAATGTTGCATATCATTTTAAATTCAGTATTAACGTCGAAAAGTATTTCGTATTTAATTAGATCTTGAGATCTTATTTCCTGCAATCGCTGCAGCTCTTTTATTTCTCTTATGAAGAAATATTTTTGTATTTAATATTTAGTGTAGTACAAATTTAAATATAAGACAAATTTTTAGTTAATATAAGATATCAATATGTAATTCACCAATAATTAATTATATATGAATTTTTTGAGAATATATGATAATAAATTCTTATTTTATAATCTTTTCGGTATTCTGAATAAATTTTGTACCGTACTATACTCTTTCTGTTTTATTACTTTGATATGATGATCATCTTTACAATAACAAAAATATGTTTTTTGTTATTCACAAATTAAAACTTGTGAAATTTATTGAAATATTATTTTTATGTACTGTATTTTCAAATATACGAACTTCTTTAGAGCAATTAATTATAAAGTAGTAGTATAATAAGCAAACGTATATTTTGAAAATTACTTTAACGTACTTTAAGTGATATGGCATGTTTCATTTTAAATTTAAATTCACATTAAATATTGACGTCATTAACAACAAAACTCAAACGAATTGAGTACATTAACTGATGTTAATAATCGCTTCAACATGAATAAGTAAGCGATTAAACCATTACTGCCCAGGTGGATTGTTTGCAATCCATTACATGGTATCAATGATTCATGCATTCTGTATACCCTAAATTAATATAGTGTATATAATCAATAATGTATTTTTAGTAAAAAAGCTGAAAGCTATTGCTGATCAGTATTATTCATAGTAATGAACATTCTATAATATTTTTAAGTATAGTACTTTCAATTGTATCGTACATTTTGTATGAAACTGAGAATTTTTTTATTTTAAGCTTATCAAAAATTATTAAAACGTTGTAAATAAAATAGATTTTCAGTATATTTGATGTACAGAATAAATACAATATCACTAATATCATAACAAATAGTATCTAACAGCAATATGAATAATTCTTACAATATTTAAACATTATCGGAAAATGTGGGCGTCTTTCAGAAATTATTAACATAAATATATATAGTTTCCAATTTACAGTTTGAAAACTTAGTTTATTGATGCCTAATAGAAACAAATTTAGTGCGATCAAATTAATAAAGTACATACTGTATATAAAGTGAAAATTGCCTAGATGAAAAGTTCTCAAGCTCAAATAAGCACGAAATCGACTCTAAGTGACATATCTCTGTGACACTTTTTAACTTATTTTGTTTCAGCAAAGTAAAAGTGAAATATACATAGAAATTAAAATCTATAGATTTCATACATTGGAATATATTTTTGTTAATTGTTTAAAAAAATAGTAAAATAGTTGAGTTTATATTTCTTGTAGAAAAATTAATATTTTCACATAAAACACAGTGTTATAATAACAGGATTAAAATGTATTGAACGTTAAATTACACACGATCGTACTTTATGCGTACTTTATTAGTTCGTATTTTATTGTATCGAACACATATTAATACTCGCACAAATCAATCTAAGTTACAAATCGTTGCACGGTGCTATAATGTAATTATGCACTGGTATTGTAGTAAATAATCAGGAAAGTCCATAAATGTTTAGTGGATATTTTTTTAAAACTTATTTCTCCACAGAATTGACATCAACGACTTATCAAACTTCTTTCTTAACACATACTGCACCAAAC
>JABFPI010000269.1:0-11112 GCA_022817465.1 Embidobia sp. ZL-2020 | reverse complement strand
TTATAATATATTATATATTAAACTCCTCAGTGTACATCATGCATATGCTTTAAAATACAATATGTAGCTTGTCGAAAAAAGTTCAAATAGATTAGTAAAAATTCAGACATGTCAGATTACAGTTATTTACAGCATCATTATAAATGCATAGAAATTAATTGTTTCAAATTATATGTACACATATAATACAAAGCGTTCAAAAGTTAAACTAAATATATTTTTATCAATAAGTTTTGTTGATATGAACATTCTAAAAGTTTGAACTGTTCAGAATTCGAATTGTTCAGTAGTTCAAAAAGTTCATAACGAGATATTTTATTATTAATAATTCATTTTGTCTTATTTTTTGTGTAATATATATTGCTTATGGTTTGATAAACTAGATTATATAATTTCTGTATGTTTATAATGATTCTATAAATAACTGCAATCAGAAATGTTTGAACTTGCACTAATATGTTTAAACATTTTTAGTCAAGCCTAGTCAATAATTGATTTTCTTCTTTTCTTGATACATTTTGCGTGTGTGTATACATAGTTGTAATACTATATATATTTCTCATTTAAGGGGACATACCAGTGAAAAATGATCAAAATTGACGAAAAAATGAAAAAAAATTTTATTGCATATTTTGATAGTTTGAACCTTCCTCTTTCACGTGGTGAAGTCCGTTTTTCGAAAAAAAATTTAAAAAACATTGTTTTTCAACTTTTACGACAGAGCGTTCTAGCGCTAAAGAATGATTCAAAACCGTATTGTATTTCATGGATCATTAATGTTTTTCAAAGTCATTTCATAATATTAATTAATTATATTGTTTATTAAAGCAATATTTTTATAATAACAAATAATTTTTATTAACAAATGACGAAAAACAATTTTATTGTACAGAAAAACATTAATATACTAGTGTTAAGGTGAAATTTGACTGACACAATAATAATCTTCAAAGGTAAACAAAAACACGCCTCATCGTGAGCTGTTCAAACTTGTATGAACAACAACAGAGAATACAAATTGTAGCAGTACATTTTTTGTTTTACTGTAACCTGTTCTGTGTGTTTGTTTAATCATTTTGAACATGTCGTTTTAAACAAATTGAATAATTGTTATTAAAAATGGGACGTGTAGAAAAATGTGTTGATAAAAGTTATAATCCAAAAAAAAGACGTGTTGCAGCTTTTAGAGCTAGATTTAATAGACACAAAACCATTCAAAATGAAGTAAGTTGTGACAAATAATTTATTATTGATATTGTTAGCAACAATTGATTTTTTAACAGGTAAATGAAACAGCGAAAAGTACTCGTGATCGCAAATTGATGTTATTCAAAAACCTTGTAGATCAAGCCGTTCAAACTGAAGAGCCAGATTCTGAAAGTGATCCTTCTGAGGAACCCAAGTCGACCAAGTATAGAATTTATGAAGATGGCATTTGGATTAATCTCTTGTGTGGTTTAAAGTGCAAAATTTGTTCGAAGTCTGACTTGAGAGTGAAACATTCGAATGAGAGAGGTTTTCAATTCAAAGTGCAGATTATTTGTTCTTCGTGCAACGAGATTAACAACGAATGTTACTCTAGTTCTCAAATCAACGATATTATTGATATCAATGAGCGTATGACAAGTGCTTTCCTCGACATGGGCGCTGGTTATACTGGTATGCAAAAACTAGGAACGGAATTGAATATGAATGTAATTTCCAGGGGCACCTTCACAAAGTATGTCGATGTTGTACATAAAAAAAGTATGGGGCTTCAACTACGACGGTTCTTGGCATACCCGAGGTCACTCATCCAACGAAGGCATAGGTATTGTTATCGATGTTTTCACTGGACTGGTCCTGGACTACGTCGTACTTTCAAAGCACTGTTCTTGGTGTTCATTAACAGAAAAAAGGTTGGTAAACGACAAAGATGAGTTGGAAAAAGCGATGGAAATACATGCAAAAAGTGGAGAGTGTGAAAAAAACTTCGACGGATCTTCAGGGATGATGGAAGTCGAGGCCGCTGGGATACTATGGAAACGATCGGTTGAGATGAACAAAATGCGTTACACCACTGTACTCAGCGACGGCGACTCTAAAGCGTTTGTTCACGTGTCTAATCTTGACGTCTATCCAGGGTACAAACTTGAAAAACAAGAGTGCATCAATCACGTCGGAAAACGGCTATACAGAGCACTCAAAAATGTTGTGAGTGACTGTACTGCAAAAGGTGTCAAAATAGGTGGTGCTAAATTAGGTAGCTTGACTGAGAAAAAAATCCGGAAACTCCAAGGATACTATACCAGTGCAATAAAAAAAAATGCTCCCGACGTCGATACGATGAAAAAAGCAGCTTTTGCAACCATTCATCACTGCAGTTCTACAGACCAACACCCAAATCACGAAGATTGTCCAGCTGGGAAAACTTCATGGTGCTTCTGGCAACGAGCAGTTGCTGAGGGAAAAGAACCTCAAAAACACTCAACAATGAAAACATATCTAAGATCAGATGTCGTCGAAAAGATCTTACCATGTTACGAAAAACTTACGAGGTAAGATCTTCTGGAAAGATGTGCTGAAACCGGCACTCAAAATGCCAATGAGTGCATACATAACTCGATTTGGTTGAAATGTCCTAAAAATAAAGCAACAACCAAGAAAAAAGTCGAGGTATTTAAACATTTCATTATCTGAAATTGTATTATCATCAATTTTACACTGATTTTTATCATCTATTTTTTTTCTGAATTTTCAGGTTGCTGTAACAAAGACTGTTGCTGAATTCAATATGGGACACCAAAAAACTCTTGAATTGCAAAGTGAATCAACAGGAAAGCCTCTTAATTCAGATGCGTCAGTGAAAATCGCACAAACTCGTGACAGGAGCAGTCTTACATGCAGTATAGTTCGCGTCTCTGAAGATAGTCGTTACAAACGAAAGGCTGATAAACAAAAAAAAACTGCAAAAGAGAGGGCGAAACGTAAAAAGGAAGGTCCCAGTTATGGTCCAGGAATAGCAAATTAGTTATAAAATTTTTAAGCTGTATCTAACGTGTCAAATGTACCTGAAAATACAAGTGAAACTTTAAACGCGTTTTTCTCCAATATCATATTTTTGCATTTTCTTCAACTTCAAATCGAGGTTGGTACCACAATTGTCAACCGATTTTGATCTAGTCAACGTCAAAATGTTCGGAAAATCAAGGAGAACAAATTGTCTAGACGGAATTTTGATAAATTGAGTATAAACAATTTTATGAACAATTTACTGAAAAAATGTCTGTTTTTTTCAAATTTTTGTCTCTTTCTGGACATTTTTTTAGATAAATGTTCATAAAATTGTTTATACTCAATTTATCAAAATTCCGTCTAGACAATTTATTCTCCTTGTCTTTCTGAACAATTTGACGTCAATTAGAACAAAATCGGTAATAAATTATGGTACCAACCTCGCTTTGAATATTACCCTTTTTTAGATTGTTATTAACAAATGTCTTAAAGAAACTAATATATTTTTTATATGTTCGATGCAATTTTGAGTATATCGACTACGAGGAATCCAATGAACAAAAAATTATTAAAATCGGTTCATTATTATTGATTTTAGCGATTCCACTGGTATGTCCCCTTAAAGATGATTTATTTTATGTTATATTACGTTTGGCATAAAGCGGAGGATATTTTTATTGGTACAATTATTTTTGACCCGCAAAAATAATAATTTAACCATTTTTTCTTTTTATTCTGCGCAGATTTCCATACAATTTTGATTTTATTCAGTTTTAAATTATTATTATTTTATTTTCTCGTCAAGGTTAAACCTTGTACTTAACTTAAAAAAATCGTGTTTTAAGTTGGTAGGCCGAGCCGAAGGCAAGGATGGGAAAAAGTATCATATATTTTCTACATTAAGTTGATTCATTTATTTCGTCCTACTATGAAAATATTATAAAATTAAATAGTACGTTGTAGGACAAGTGAGGAATATTAACGATTGCAGAACGAGTGCGGATACTCATATGAGTTCGCAATCGTCAATTCCGCACGTGTTGTACACTATACTTTTTATAACAAGTGCAACAGAAGTGACCCGTTTCATAATCGTTTTTAGTTGCGGCGGACATGACCTGTACCTGTATACAGAAATATCATTCCGGTACTCCGCACAGTTCAGAAATGTTCATTTCTGTACTCCTCGGAGTACAGAAAAGTTTGCGCATGCGCGTAGCGACCATTTTACCGAGGTGTGCAGCTTTGAAGTATTTTCCGCACTAAAAATGAAACGGGTCACTTTGTTGCACGTGTTATAAAAAATATTTATATTCAATATACTTATGTTTTTTATTTAATAGCTGTCTAGGTTACACAATCTTTGTACATTTGCAGGTTTGAATAGCTATTCCAAACGTATTTTAGAAGTCATTTTCAAAGTTTAAGCAAATTAATTTTTCGACGTGTTGATTTGACATGGAATGACTCGTATATTAGTATAATAAAAGAATTGATAATTAAACTATACAGAAATGCTTGAATTTTTATTCTATTAAAAAACTGAAATACTTACTCAAATTGACATAATTTGAACATTATATGACCCTAACTCGAGTTGGATACTAAAAAAATATAAATAAAATATTTTTGTCCTAAAATATAACAGTGGTATCTCCCAAAATCGAAAAGTTTCTGCTTGGACAGGTTGAGACTTGAAAGGCACTAGTAGATATGACTAATATTTATGTAAAGTTACACTTACCTGTTTCTTGCCCACCATTTTATACGCACAAGCTTTCAAATTGATATAATATGTATTATTATTTATTGGGTTTCACTTTGGACTAATATTTACTTTACAAATTCTATTATGTCTTAATAAACCAACTTGTCCTGTACCGTTAGCCTGACTCAACTCAACTCAATTCATCTTGGATTCTTCAGCGCTAGCTTAGCCCAACTCAACACCGAAGGAAATTTCTTAATGAAGTAGCTGGTTATGATTTATACCTAAAATGGGAAATTAATAAACTACGAAATTCCTGTTGTACGGCATGCAACAATCGCCAGTCAAATGTTATTTTTGCTCACTCCATTAGCTAAAATGGTATGTAAACAATAAGAATTTCGCAGTTCAACTATTTCCCATTTTTGGTAGCGATGACAACCAGCTATTATGTTCAGAAATTTATTTCGGTGAACTCTGTATCAATGAACAGAACACGGTGTTTAAAATTAATGCAAATTAATGCAACGTTCCATTTTTACTTTTAGGTAAAGACTTTTTAGGTACTGGCAAAATATATTTACAGTAAAAGCAACACAACCCGTACAGAACACACCCGTAAAATCTCCCTGACCCCCAAGTAGATTACAAGGCGAATTCTAGTAGATAATTGGAAGATGGAAGATTCTCCGTCGATTCGCGGACCCGCCGCTAGATAGCGAAAATACCGCCCAACTGAATGGTAAATTTCACTTTTTGTTTGTGATGACCGGCGGGCGGGAAGGGGGAGGGGGTATGAGAAATAATGTCAAGTGGAAATTTTTGTACAGTAGAACCTGTGTTGAATCCAGCTTTTTGTCTTTGTTTACTATCTGAAGACTCCACTATTTCGCTCTTTCTTTAATCAATGTTTTGTTTTGACAAAAGAAAGACAGGAATGGAGGACTCTTTGCAGGTTGAAAAGGATAGACAAAATGGACTCAATACAGGTTCTACTATACCTTAAATGTACTTGTGTTAGCAAAATGAACATAATGAAATTTTCAGTTGTAAGCTGTACATTTACAAGATTTAAATTTACTAAATTATTTAAAATATTAAATAACACAAACCGGTAAATTTATCTTATTTAAACTCGAATTAATAAAGTTAACAAAATGAACAAACTAAAAAAATTATCAACATTAAAATAATAAAAAGCTAATAAAACCAACAAACTAAAAAAATTAACAAAGCTAACATAAAACTAGTGAATATGTTAGATGTAATTTTTCTCGAAATTTCCCAATTTGAAAATCTAAAATTTATTCTAGTAAACTATTTGTTTTAATTTTTATATAAATAAGTTATGCATATTTAGCTCTAGTATACGATCACAAAATGTTCGGAACGTGAGCAGACTAGAATATGAACTGTAATATACACGACCGAGAAGTAAGAACTCGAAAGATCAAGAAATATGGAGAGCATAGAGCTCTATTATGACGCTAAAGAATATAGAGTTCTATTATAACATTCTAGGGCTCTAATTATAGCGCTCTAGAGCAACAGTCTAGTTGAGTATCACGTTATTGCATTCGAATTATGGCATGCATTCTAAGCTAAATATTAATGTTTAATGTGCATGATTAAAAAAACGACATAATTGAAATATTTAATTAAAAACTTAGAATATGAACTTCCGAAAAAAACCCGCCCAATATGTGCGAACAAAGAACCAAATTCCGCCCTTTGAGCGGAATTCCGCGAATCGAATTTTTTCCCCGCCGACCACAGTACTTTTCTCGCCCAAAAAGCGGAATTCCGCCCAATCTGGCAACCCTGACGAGGAATCAAAATTGATCAAAATCATCGGTAAAGAAAACGCGGACTGTTGGCAATCGCGGAAGCGATTCTGGCGACGTCTGGCAACACTGCGCGGGAGGGGGAAAAAGCTGGAAAGAGCGCGACTGCGCGCGCAACAAGGACGGTTGGGAGTCCGTCTGCTCTCTCTGTGAAACCCTGGTTGCGTCTCTTTCGCTCCAACGGCTGTCAAACAGCGCGGGGCACAGCTTCCCAGCATCACTACTCTTTCTGTCGTTTCTGGGCGTGGGTGTGAGTGAGTGTGAGTGAGTGTGAGTGGAGGATCGAAATCGGGCCGGAGTAGGTGCGCCGATGCGCTGGTTTGTGTGTGTTTATCCGAGCCGAGGACACGTAGTGGAGCTCTCCGTCGCCATGGCCCGCTCGTCCCACACAACGCAGGCCGCTGCACGTTCCGCCGACCGTCGTCCAGGTTCGTCGCTAGAGCACCCTCGCGCTTGTTTTTGTTTACCCGGATGTACCTTCTGGGCTTGTCATTATTGGACGCAGTTGCTCGAGTCGAGTGACAGGTCCCGAAGTGAAGTTGGCCGCGCTCGAGAGGTTCTGCTCCAAGTTGTTCTTGCTCAGCAGATGATTGATTTTTGCTTTTTCAGCAGGGTTCTCAATCAAATTGTCGTTTCGATTTCATCACTTGTGATCAATTTCAATGCTCGACTGATGAATCAATTTTTTTTCGTAATCAACCTTGATCAGATTCAAGGTTGAATTAGAATATTGGTGTATAAAAAAAGTAAAATTCAATGTCTGCTTGTTTAATGTAATTAACAATCATTTGTGCAAATTGTGCTGCGAAGTTGGGATAAAATTTAGGGTGAAATTTACTGAAACTGTATTAAATTGAAATCTACATCAATTTTGAGATCAAATGTAACTTACTGTGAAGCTGAGAAAACAATTTTGTTATTGACACAGCTTGTAATTATTCAGAGTTACGTTTCATGTAAAATTAAAAAAAACATTGAATATACAATTTCATTAAACCAAAAGTTGAATTTCCTACTTTTTTTATTTACCTATCATTTGTTTCTTTGCATGTCTAAATCTTTTTTTTTCTCCAAATGGAGAAAATGTAGATGGACAAGTTTTGATCCATAAAAAATAGATAGCATAATTATTATCAGAAGTGCACAGATAAGATATTCCTCTTGAAAGCATTTAAAATGTATATTGGTTAAACCAAGAGGTGCCTAAAAACTATAAGAGCACAAAACAAAGTATTAAGAATCAGTTGAGTGAATACATAGCATTAACAAAATGCTCTTATTTGATTTGCAACATCCTAAGATTGCGGAGAAAATAATATGAGACAAATTATTTCTAAAAAAATTTTTTATTGTAAGGTTCACAGAGATTTGTTGAATCATTCCTTCAATTCCAAGGTGCCTTAAACAAATTAATAAGTTGCAAAGTAGGCAACAGATATACAATTTTTGCATTCATTTTCTTTTTACTTTCTGTTCTTATCTTCAAAAATCACTTGTTTATTTAAAATTGAAAATTTATTTCTAGAAAAGCATTGCTTTCATCAAAACAAGTCAATTTGAATTATTTTAATGTCTTTTAATGTTTTTCATTATAATTAGCACTTTTCCCTTGTTTTCGAAAATCAGCCACTTTTCTACACAAAAACAGGTGGTAAAATGAAGCACCTTCCTACATTTACACACTTATTTGTAATTATCTTTTCCCATTAGTTTTATAATATACTATTACGCTCGACTTGTTTAGTTTTTAGACATTTGGGACCAAAAATGTTTTCAATTTTTACACTACTCCCTCCACACATTTTTTCAGAATCTTCAAGCTGATTGGTTAATAATGTAAAAACTAAGAACGAAACAGTGTTCAAAACTGAAAATATGTAAAAACTGGGGACGTCGAGTGTAATTATTGTTCAACTTCCAAATCTTGTAGGAATAATAATTTGCTATTCATATTTTTAAATGTTGTAGTTTAAAAAACTTAAAATTAAAATATGTTGAAAGAATATGGAAATTCTTGAACATGTTAATTTAAATAAAATTCAATCAACAACTTGAAGTAATTGGATTAAAATAATTAAAAGTGACAAATATTTCAGTTGTAGGATGTTACGAAGTGAGTTGAGAAATGAAACATCCTGGATGGTTCAACGGGGTCCAGAACCATTCGAGGGTAATGGTATAAACCTGGAGGAGATGCTCAAAATGTTTGGCTCAAAGACGACCGGCTCAAAAAGCAAATTCTACACCGACCTGGAGGAGGTGAAGCATGACGAGCCGATACTCCCGCGAGCAGAAGACAAGCAGTCGAAGCGAAACTCCAGTTTGTTGGAGCCGCAGAGCGAGGATGGCAACTCACAGGACTCTGACTCGGTCGGCGGTACAGAGGAGACCCAGTTTCCGCGGCACTCGTTTCACAGCATCGCCAATTTCGCTGGTTTCTCGAGGTTCCGGCCTTTTGTTATGTCTACCTCAACTTCATCGCTGGAAGTTACTTCCAGTCATCAATCCAGTATGGAATCTTCATTAGTTAAAATTTCCCATGGCTTGCTGAATTATACCAATACTAGGTGTTTATTCTTCTCTATATATCAAAGAATCAAATTATTACAAAAATATAAATAATTGATCCATAGATCATTGGTCCATAGGTTGGTAATCATAAACCAGTGATTTATAGATCATTGTGGAATAATTTATCTGCAGAGCATCTATTCATGTATTATTGATCAATGATCTATAGATTAATCATCCGCAGATTATTGATCATTAGATAATCGTTATATTATTCTATAGATCTTTCATAATTCATAAATCATTTATCTATAGATTAATCATCCATTGAATATGAATCATAAACCAGTGATCTATAGATCATTGTTAAAAAAACCATATATAGATCATTTATTCATTTATTGTTGATCAATGATATACAGATCAATCGTCCACAGATTATTGATCATTTGATAGTTATATAATTGTATAGATTTTTCATAATTCTTAAATCATTGATCTATAAATCAATCATTCATAGATCATTTAACTTCAGATAATTAATTTACAGATCGTTAATCTGTAAATAAGTAGTTTAAGAGATTGATCATTGAACCATGAATCATTGATCTATAAATCATTATATAATATGTATTAATCATTAAGGTGATTCTCTAGGCTCGGTTTATTTACAAAACGGGAGAGGTTACGGGACCAAAATTGAACATTTGTTTATCAAATAAAATATATCACGTCATTGTTTTAAGGTAGTAGAATCGCCTGATATATTTTATTTGATTAAAAATGTTTATTTTTGGCCCTGTAACCTTTCCCGGTTTGTAAACAAACCGGACCTTTACCGTATCTTCAAACTTTATAGATCATTGATTTTAAGATCAATGTAAAAAAATGAAAACCATTTTAAAAAAATCAAATTTGTCAATCAAGTTTGTCAATTAAACTTACATCAATAAATTATTTTAATGAACATGCTAAATTTTCTACAATTTATATAACTATTAATTTTCTACAATTTATATTATGAAATTTAAGAATTTGTTTATTTAAACTTTCTTTGTCAAAATAATCATTACTTCGAAAATAAAAATTATTTACATTTAAAGAAAATTTTAAAAAATAAAAATAAAATAATTCTATTCCTGTTGTTATTGTTTTATTGAAAGACGACAGAGATTTAAATGATACGCTTGTTAGGACTCCAGAGTTGTAAATACAGTACTCTGTTATTTTTGACAGTTATGAAAACAGTCAAGTTCAGTTACTTGCAATGTTTTGCTCGAGTTTTATTTTTATAAATTGTACAAGCTTTGATTCAGTAATTGTAATTGCCTACAAATTATATGTTTCATCGTAAAATTTATTAAAGCTTTAGTGAAAAAAATGTTATCGCCAATTTGGTAAACAATAATTTCTGGTTTAATATAATTTCATCTGAAGTGTATCAGTAGAAAGTAGTTTTCATTAGTATACAGTGATAAACATATCTCACCAGATACATATCAATATCAAACTTTGATAAGAAAAGATAGAATGAATTTTTCTCATATATACCATAGACATGAAAAAAACAAAATTAAGAGGTAACAGTTTGTAATGAAATATTAAAAATATTAAGAAAATATTTAATAAAATATAATAAGTTATATTGACAATAATATATAAATATTTTAAGAATAATATTTTATTGAAAAAAATCATCTTTATTACAAATTTTAACATAACATTTAAATTAAATTCGCCAATAAGTTATTTCATTATAATTATTTTTAGTACAATTGTAGTTAATAAAAAAAAATATGGCTAACTACAAGGTAGTTACAATTACTCACGAGCGTAAAACTTTATGAGTAATCCATAATCTTACTATGACGTAATCAAACAAACACCTTTACTTATTTTTATACCGAAATGAATAATTATTTTAATAATTTATTGATACATGTTTGATAATTTTTCATCTTATTTACTTGGATTAACCTGGAAACTTTTTTTTCAATAAGAATTAAATTAAACACATTAAGTTTGATAGATTTTTTATAATTATGATTCCGTCAT
>JABFPI010000268.1:0-11143 GCA_022817465.1 Embidobia sp. ZL-2020 | reverse complement strand
GAGTTATGTCATTGTTAAGAGCTAAATAAAATAATAAAAAGCAAATTAAAATGAAATCGCAATTTACATTTAAACTTTTTATTCATAAATTTATTAATACAAAACACTGAAATATTTGTTTAATTCAATTTAAACATTTGTGCCTATGATATAAATGTCTGTATATCTGAATATTGCAGTATTATTTTGAAGCAAAATACTTACAACTGGCTGCAACTAAACTAAAACAAAGAGTTACTAGAAAGCATACATTTTCGAGCACATGACCAGCAATACTACTGAATTAATATTTATGCACAAATAATCAACATTTATTAGGAGTGAATCTGATTTTAGCGTATCTTATCATAAATAAGCCAGTAAGTTCTTCTTCAAGCGTCTGATTGAAATCAGTGAAGATCAGTGATCGAAACTTGAACCGATTAGAATCGGTAACAAAAATCAAAACAAGATAAGCAATTTTTTTACGTTCAATTAATTGATCACTATCTATTTGATGCATCAATTAACTGAATTTGACTAAAGAGTTTCAGAATTTTACGAAAGAATAGAAAATCAAAGAGTTTCTAAGAGTTTTAGAAAAAATTTAAAAAGGGCCAAAGAGTTTTGAAAAGTTTTGATTTGAAGATATTCAAAAAGTTTTCGCCGAGTTTTATGAAAGATATTTTCATTTTTACAAGAAATACTCATTTAATTGTGTTTTATTTATCAACAATTGTAATTAATATCGGTAGACTTTGGGAATTAAATGTTAAGGAATTATTTTCCTTGAGACTTTTTCTAGGCTTGTCCAAAAAAGATCGAACAGATTAGTGGAAGTTTATTATGGCTATTTATAGCACCGTTAAAAATTTATAGATTAATTATTTGATCTAATTAACAGATCTTATTTATATGTTTATAAATAATATAAAAATTACAAAAAATTAAAATGATTAAATATCAACAATAAAATTGCTCACTATGAACTTTTCGCATATCTAAACAGTCAAAGGGTTCAAAATCTGCACTGGAACACACGTATACACGTATGCATAAAATAGTACACGTTCAAAATGACCACTAAGGCGTGTTCAAACGTGCACCCCTACCAAAAATATTGAAATAAGATTTAACGGAAGATCTCATCCCTAATAACACAGTTTGCACAAATTGTAACGAGGCGCGGCCCAGCCCGGCGGATTTGGTTCCGATCGGCTTCCTCGCACGTCACGATTGTCGCGAATCCGGTCAATAAAATGGACAAAGAACAAACAAGGGGACGAACAAAGAACACAACATTGATTTTCGTTATTTAATTTTCCCGCAGGCTGCAGACGGCTCCTTGGCCCAGTTGGTACGCCCTCTCCCGGGCGCCGTTGACTATTGTCCCTTTCGGGGCACCGCACCTGCGAAAATAAAGAAAACAATTAAACAGGGTGACTGTAGGGTTCGAATTGATCGAAATCCGGGCCGGCCGGTCCGCCCTAACCTCTCCTAGTCATTTATTGGGGTCCTCGTGGATCTCCTCCGCCGCCATCTTTCTCAGTTGCGGACCTGAAAATACGGACAGACGATTACATTTAGAATTGTAGGGCCTGACTCAGGCGCCGGGGCCCGGGCCCCGAATCGGAGTCCGATTCATCAATCGGGGCCGGCCTAACCTCGAATAGGCCAGCGTTATTGAATCCGGCGATTCGATCTCCGAACGCCCGAGCGCGCCCGTCAGACAAGGACGGACATACCGGCCCACGCCGCGCGGGACTTTTCCTGTCCTCTAACGAGGCTACAGGCCCCGTAGAGGGGTCGCGACAGTCCGGCCGCTTGGCGCCTGTCAGCCGGTCATCGCGGCTGCCGCCGAGGCTTTTCGCGCACTGGTGCACTACCTACAGACCGATCCGCCCTGGGCCGGTCTCGCGGGGCTAGCAAAAGCCCTCACCGTCCGTTCAACGTCGATTCGGCACACCAAACGCGACTTCGCGGCGGACACGTGGGTTTCGCCCAAAAGTCAAGATGCAGGTCCGCCCCACTCACAGGCGTAATCGCCACTACTCGCGCTGGCCCGCACTTTCGCGGCCTCGACTTTTCGTGTGTGCTCGCTCCGTGCCGCGGCAGTACCTCCCGGGCTCGCCGCGTAGATCACGCTCGGCGGCGGTCGATAATTGCGAGTACGCTAAGTGACGATTAAAATGCCGTGCATTTTCATCGTCACAACACATATATTTATAGTAATTTTAATTTATTTCTATGTTTATAAAATTTAAGTATCAATTCATTTTTATGAGGTAAAGGGACGAGAAGTGAAAGAAGTGAAGTAAAGAATAGTAAAGAGTGCTTAAAGGATAGTAAGAGGTAGTAAAATAGTAGTAAAGAATAATAAGAATAGGAATTTGAAAGAGAATAAGATAAAAGAGAAAAATAGATATATTATAGTATGTTTGTCAACCTATCATTTTTGGATAATATTCTTTACTTTTGATTATTTCGTAGATTTAAATAAGTAATTATGATTTTAATAGTAATATTAATTCACATTATTTTTTATATTTTAGATTATTCTTGGAGTTTAAATTTTAATGTGTCATATACTTTCATCGTCCTTGTGTTTGCTGAAAGAAATTTTTACAATTAGTATTTTACGAATCTTCTCTATCTGTTTCTATTTTGCGTAAACTTTTTCTTTCTGGCTTTTCTGGTTGTATTTTTACTGTTTTTAAATCTATGACTTCTTTAGGGTCATCTACTACGTATACTTGTGTAAATGTCTTACGGTGTCTTCTACGCATAAAAAAGTTTACTAAAACTGTACATGGTGAGAAGAGGTACTTAATTAAACAGTCGTATTGTGTTCGTAAAGTAATTACATTTAATATAGTTATTATTATTGTTTTTAATATTTTGAATATTATGATTGTCATTAAGATACTGGCACTCACCAACCCGTATTCGGTATACTTATCCCAAAACTTTTTCCATGTATTTTTTGCAATGTCGTCTAGGAAGTCTGGGTCCATCAGGTTGCGTAAAACTCCTCTGGGTATAACTGATCCTCTTCCTGATACTGTCAGGGCTATATTGCTAAGAATAGCTTGTTTATCCGAGGGGAACATAAGATCTTCCCTATGTTTCTTGAGCTCTGCTTCGCTGTATACTCCGCTTGTAGCCAGGAATTCAAGGTTTTTGTATTTCCAAGTTATTTGCGAGGATGGTCGTAGTTCTTGAGGGTCGTTCGTTTCTTTTGGGTGTGGAGTGAATGTATACCAGGTGTCATCTATTTCGTACATGATGGGTAGAAGGTTGTTACATGGAACTCTAGTTCCTACCTTTTTCAAGATTCTTGTCCTAGGGGTTACAAAGTACTCTATTCCGTTTTTCTCGACGGATAATTCGAGGTAACATTCCTCTACTCTTCTGACTTTTACTTTGACAGGTAGACACTTGATTATGTGTATCACATCTCCACCTCTTGAGGCCATGTAACCTGGTCCTTCCATAAAGTCATATGCAAATTGATCTGGTTCAATAGTAGCTATACTGAGTGAGTTTTTAGTATCTTTTGCTCTAGTTTGCACTTATGCTTAAGGAAATCTCTATATAAGCTTTCAAAATGTCCTTTGACATGTTTTTCTATATAAACAAATTTTGTATTTACGTATAATATTTCATTCAAATTTTTGTTATCTAATAGTTCTTTAGTTGGAAAAATTTGGTCTACTATAAAAAGTTTAGGGTGTTCTGTGCGGTATAAAGAGTATCCGCAAATTGTGGTTTTGCTGATTACAGCTAATGCGAAGGTAATATCTTTCGAACTAATCGTATATACTTCGCGTTTATCAGCCAGTACGTCTATGGTACGTAGTGCGGGTCCCTTATATAATAAGCCATACTTGTGGAACTGACACGTGTCGCTGGGTACAGCTCTCCAAAAGTTGTTGCTCCCATCGAATCCTACACAGGTTTCGGTGTTAAATTTGCATGAAAGACCATACTGTAGTTGTATCTTATTTTCGTCTGAATCTATATAACCTGTGTAGTCTTTGATAGTGACTTTAACTTCGCCTTGTACCACTACTGATTTCCAATTTCCATAATTATCCCTATATTCTCCTCCGGTACAACTGCCGCTTGCGTCAAGTGTTCCAGCGAGTGTTAGAGGGGAGGTTACTGTACTGTTCGGTTGTATCCCGGAAATTACTTGGTTTCCGATCTCATATGTATTGGATTTATGAATTTTAAAGCATGATTCTCTATCAATTTCTTGTACAAAGGTTTGTTCCCCATTTTCCACTATACTGTTGTGCGAATACATTCCGCAGTGGTATACTGTCCTGTGTATTTCTATTCTGCACTGGTATACGTGGGTATTTGTATAATCAATAGTTTGTACCAATTGGATATACCTTATATCTTCAGTTACGGTAGGTTCTTCTATGTAACATAGGCCCACCTTTTTCAATGAGATCCTTGTCATGTTTGTAGAATCTGCGCTACAATCGAACCCAGTCAGTTCCAAGGAATGCGCCGTGGGAATAAGGATTAGAAACATCAATCCAAAAGGTCCCATCTTAACCTGGAATTTTAATTATGTTCTATGTAAGAATGTCGTAATCTGTCAGCTGATACAATTCTTGGTTAATTTTTTATTAGTATTTTTATACTTTTTTGATTTGGTACTTCAATTATTTTATAAGGCCCTTTGTACTGGTCTGAGAATTTAGTTTTACCCATCTCGTTTAATAAGAAGACAAATTCTCCTGGACTAAATATCTTAGGTTTAATTTTCTTATCATAATAGACTTTATTTCGCTCTTTAGATTTTATTAAATTATTCCTACTTATTTGTCTTAAGTGATATAATTTCTCGATTAACCTAACTAAATAATCGTCATAAGTGTCTGGTTTTTCGTAGTCCGATAGCGGTTGATCTGAGGGTAACGTAGCGATCTTGCCAAATACTAATTCAAAAGGTGTTCTTTTAGTGGATTCGTGTTCTGAACAATTACAACAGAATATTGCTAGTTCAATCCATTTACACCAATCTGTCTCTGTTGTAAATTGTTTCAGATACTCTGCTAATACATGGTGACTTCTTTCTAGACTACCGTTCGTTTGTGGATGGAAACTGCAGGTTTTAATTTGTTGGATTCGCAATCTCTTGGCTAGCAACCTTAGAAGATTACTAACGAAATTTTTCCCTTGGTCAGTCAGGACTATTTTCGGACAGCCATAGAAACATACAAATCTTTTCACAAATGTTGCGGCTGAGTTGCTGCTGTAGCATCTGGGATTGGTACTCCTATTAAATATTTTGTTAGCTGACATTGTATAGTCAGGATATATTTATTTCCATGTTTACTCTCCTTGATAGGTCCGACTAGATCCATAGCGATTTTCTCGAAGTAAGTTCCTGGACTGTCTGTAATTTCCATCGCTTGTCTAGTTTTGTTCCTAACCAGCTTTTTTAGTTGGCATTGTAGACAGTGTTGTATATAATTTTGTATATCTAGTTTAAGGTTATCCCAATAGTAATTTTGCCTTATTAATTTATAGGTCTTGTTTACTCTTTTGTGTCCACATAGGGCAGAGCTATGTATATTTTTTATCAAATCATAACGTAGGTTTCTGTCGGGAACCTGTACTAATCCCATACAGATATATACTCTCATGTCGTTTTTTGAGAAAAGATTCTTGATTTTCCCGAATATTCTTCGCCATTGTATTCCATTCACTTCTCTGATGTATGGTAGGCTAATTGATTTTAATTCTCTAGACTTTGTTAAATTATATAATGTGTTAAGACAGTTCGATATTACTTCCCATCCTTGTTCTCTTTGGAAATTGTCATCTTTCTCGTTTTCCTCAGTAGCGATCATTAGATAGTGTTTGTTTTCACTTCGTTCTATTTCGACTACTGTACCAGGTGTTTCTTGGGTTAATTGAGGTATTTCTATCGTTTTAGACCGAGTTAAAGTTTGGGGATCTAGTATTTTTCCTGTTGAAATTACGAAGTATGCTAAGTTGTCGCGTCTAATCTTCAGAGGGTCTCTTGTCTCGATTATTTGGTTTGTTATCATTTGTTCACAATTTATCTCATTATCGGCATCTTCTTTTGATATATTTTGTAAATTATTTTGTTTGTCTGGTTCGTTGTGTGGTTCTGGATCAAAAGGTGTTGTTTGTGTTTGCGTGGTATTGGTTCTTTCAAGAGTTTCCAGTTCTAAAGATTTTTTGTTATTTTTATGTTCACTAAATTTTTTCTGTATTTGTTCTCTATATTGTTTTCCAGCTTCTGTTAAATTTTTATTCCGTGTGGATTTTCTGATTTCACAGATTTTTATTATTTCTATATTCTCATCGGGAGGGTTCCTACTCAGTGCGTCTGCATTTGTATTACATTTCCCTGCTTTATAAACAACGTCGAAATCGTACTCTTCTAATTTAAGTTTCCATCTTGCTAAACGGGAAGTTGGATCCTTACATGTTCTCATCCAACATAGTGGTTTATGGTCTGTAACTACAGTGAAACGCCTACCGAAAACGTAGGGTCGAAATTTATGGACGCAATATAGGATGGCTAAAGCCTCCTTCTCGTATGTGGAGTATTTTTGTTCGGTATCTGTCAAGGTTCTAGATAAATAGGCTATTGGTTTGTCTTTCCCGATGGGCCCTTGTGACAATATTCCGCCGATAGCTATACCACTAGCATCGGTTGTAATTATAAAAGGTTTGTCCATCTCGGGGTAAGCTAGTACCGGTTCCTCGCATAAGATATTTTTTATGCGTTCAAAGGCTACTTCTTGTTCTTCGCCCCAGTTAAAAGGTTCGTCCTTACGAGTTAAGATGGTTAGAGGTTTAACTATTTGTGAATATTTATCAATGAATCTTTTATAATAACCAACTAGTTCTAAAAATTATTGTATGTTTACTAGTTTTTTAGGACGTGGGAAATTCTTCACAGCTTTAACCTTTTCAGGATCAGGGCGTACCCCTTTTTTGGTAATTATATAGCCTAAGTAGGTGACTTCCTTTTTCAAAAAGTTGCATTTTTCCGGTTGTAGTTTAAGGTTGGCTTTCCTTAGTCTATCGACCAATTTTAAGTATTTATTTCGGTGTTCTTCGAGTGACTTCGCGTATATCACCACATCGTCCAGATAGGTGAATATTTCTTGCGTGTTTAATCCTGTAAGTACAATGTCCATCAATCGTTGGAAGGTTGCAGGTGCATTTTTTAGTCCAAACGGCATTCTACTAAATTGATAGTGTCCGTGTGGTGTCGAGAATGCTGTTTTGTGCGCATCCTCTTCGTGTAATCGGATCTGATGAAAGCCGCTGGCTAGATCGAAAACTGAGAAGTATTGTGCTCCTCCTAATTGGTCTAAAATTTCGATGATGTTTGGTAAAGGGTAACTATCTCCAATTGTTTTCTCATTTAGTGCTCGGTAGTCTAAAACCATCCGCCACTTCTTTTTTCCTTCTGAATCCGTTCCCTTTTTTGGAACTACCCACAAGGGACTGTTATATGGTGATGTTGAATCTTTAATAATTTCTTTATCTAACAAATCTTTTACTTGGGTTCTAATTTCGTCTTTAATTGCGTAAGGGTATCTATATTGTTTTACGTTAATAGGTTTATCGTCAGTGGTGATGATCCTGTGGTTCAGGAGTTCTGTACAAGATAATTTTTCGTCGCTGAGGTAAAATACATCATTTGTTGTCTTTATTAATTTTTCTATCTCATTCTTTTCTTCTTCATTTATATTTTCTAAGTTTATCATTTTTAATATTTTATTTGTCCTAGATTCCTTTTCGTGGATATCAATGGACTCCTGGGTACTAGGCCTCGTACCCAACTCCAATATGGCATTCTTATCACCTCTTTCTTCGGGTGTAATATCCATATTAGCCCCTGATTGTCTTGCATTCAGAGAATTTACATAACATTTTCTATTATTTTTTCTTCTTCTAGTTATTCTTTTATTTCCTGGATTTGAAATGATATTCGATGAGTAAACCTTTATCTTTTTCCCGGGTTGGTTTTCACAAGGAAGTACCTTCTCATCTCCATTAATTTCATTATTTTTCATTTCTTTTTCTATTTCTTCTAGTTCTAACTTGGGTACAACAAATTTCATTTTCTCTTCTGTAGTATTTATGATTGGGAGATATGCTCTTCCTAAAATGTTCTTTACCATGACGTTACCCAAAAATAACCCTTTTTCGCATTCAATTTTCGGTATGTAACCTTCTTTTATATTTTTGTTAGTTATATTTACATATACAATTTGTCGGGTTCTAGGTTTTATTTGAATTATTTCTTTAATGTAGAAGGGATATGTTTTTCCCTTTATTACCAAACTTCGCGTAGAATAATTTATATCGATTTTATTTTCATTAAAATATTTTGTTCCCAAAAGACCTTCTTCATCAATTGGAAAGTCATCTGGGACAATATGCAAAAAGGTTTCGCAATCTAAAATTTTGATTTTAATTCGCCCTAAAGTTTTTACAATTCCTTTCGTAATGCCACTTAAATTTAAAATGTGACTTTCATCTATATAAAATTTATTTCCCACTACTTTATTTTTCACTAAGTTTGGGATTGCTCCTGTGTCTATCAAAAAGGTTGCTGGTTTATCAAACATAAGTGTGATATTTGGGGAATTTTCCGAATCATTTTTATTAATGTTTATTGTGTAGTTGAGTTCGTTAACTCTGGAATTGTTATTGCCCTGACCTGAGTAGGCGGTGCAAGAAGGGCTTGAATGTTTCCCGATTCGATTTGTTTTTGTTGGTTGGAATAACATAATTTTGCACTGTGTCCCATTTTCTTGCAAAGTTGGCAATGTAGACTAGGTGATTTTTTAAGACAATTTTTTGCTGCGTGCCCCGGTTCCTTGCATATGTAGCAGACTACCGTAGGGCAACTCTGTGCCTCATGTCCGATGCTCTCACACATTTGACATTTCTTGCTAAATCTGCACATTTTTTCGTTATGTCCTGTTTTTTTGCAAATCTTGCAAGGGTTTAAGGCCCAGCAATTTTCCAATCCATGGCCATTTCTACCGCAGTGTTGGCATTTCCCAATTATCTTATTTGTAACAAATAAGTTAGACTTCGGTTGTTCTGCATTCTCAGAACATTTGACAGCGGTATGTCCTATTTTTTGACAGATTTGGCACTTTTCCAGGCGTGGACAGTTGTCAGCCATATGTCCCATCGCTTTGCAATACTGACATTGTTTTTGTCTGAAACATTGTTCAGATTTATGTCCTATTTTTCTGCAAATTTGACATTGAATGTTTCCTGGTGATTTATAACTTTGGTTTCTGTCATACTTGTAGCAATTCTTTGCGGTATGACCCGAAAGGTTACAAATTTGACATTTTAAACAGTCTTTCCCAGTGTGTCTAGGTTTATGACACAACTGGCAAATAACTTCCCTTTTCGTTTGTTGTTGACATCTGTCCGTCTCATGATTTGTTGATTCGCAAACTTGACATATTTTCACCTTGAAGTTCTTCAATTGGCAATCATCTGTTTTATGCCCGGTGTTTTTGCATATCTTGCAAAAGTGTTGTTCAGTTAACAAGGTCTTACTGTTTAATCTCAAGTTAGCTTGTTGTATGAGTGTTTTTTCCTCTTCGATTGCTTGTTTCACGGCTAACTCGAAATTATGTTTTTCGCGCACTTGGGTTCGAATCTCGTTCCTCAACCCAAGTCTAAAGGCAGTTACAACGTCAGTTTTTATTTCTTCTATTCTTTGTGCTGATAGGTTTTCATTTCCCATGCTATAAACGTCAAATATCATAGTCTGCAATTCCTTTATGCGTCCTGCATAGGACACAACACTTTCGTCATACAGTTGGTACGTTTTGCCTAGTTCAATTAAGAGTTCGCCAACTGTAGGGGGGCTGTACATGCCTTGAAGGTGAGTGAGCAAGTCTTCAATAGTATAGAATTCTTCATCTCTAACTATTCCTCTGGCAGTATCCACTAGCTTGGTACATACCATTTTTACCAAATTTTGTTCAGCTTCAGGGGGTAATAATTTCTTTGCGTCCCTACATCCGTTCATGAAATCTTTAAAGTTAGCATGGTTTGAAGTCCCAGAATATTTGGGGACTAGCTCTAAGGCGTCGCGTAATCTAACCGTGTGATCCGACATTTTGGGTATATTTTTATTTGATAAGGTTGAATTTACAATAGAGTGATAAATAGTTTGGTCAGGTTTGCTAATAGGCTTTGCTGATCCTTGTTTAACTGAATCTTCAATTGTTGACTTGATTTCCTCGAATGTACTAGTCGTTTCTGTATTTATAATTTCTGTTAAGTTAATTTCATTAAATCTGACTGTCTTGGGTGTTTTTAAATCATAAAAAATAGAGCTAGGTATATAATGATTATCATAGGGGGTTGATTGTAAATATTTTATTTTACCGATTTCACTAATGTTTATCCTGCTTATGTCTTCTGTCTTTTTCATAGGGGTTGTTTCTATTCTTACTATGTCTTCCTGGTTGTCTGATATTTGGCTGTCGGTGTCTTTTTCTATTATTTTATCTACTTCCTCAGTTTGTTTATCGATTTCCTTTTGACTATTCGTTTCTTCTTCTGTGGTAATTTGTAATTCTATATTTTGGGAGTTTTGAGTACTCAAATTTGGATTTTTTGTCTTTGGGTCTACGGTTACAGTATCTTCGTCAGAGCTATAAGTACTCATTTGGGAAAGTTTTGTTTTATGTTTTCGGTTAGTAATGGGCTCCTTTACATAAAGATGTTTAGTGCGAAGTAATTCTGAAGATTCTGTTCCGTCGTTATTTTTTGTTATAATACAAACTTGGTCTTTTTTTCCATTTACTAGTTTAAAAAAGGATTTCACATTTTTACTTCGAGTTGATGACATGAATGTACATGTGAATTATAACCCACAGAAATTTGTTGGTATGTTCCTAAAAACACTATAAGTGGCTTGTTCTAACTCGATACATTCTCTAGTTGTATGGCCTGTTTTCTTACAAAATTTACAAATTAATTTTCCCCCTAAACTCTTCAGTAAGGCAGGGGAAGATGCTGCCTTAGACGCGTACTTACGTTAAAGGAAACTATCACGAACTAGATTTTTGACAGAATTTTTATCTATCTGTAACAGAAACGCTCCCAGAAA
>JABFPI010000267.1:0-11147 GCA_022817465.1 Embidobia sp. ZL-2020 | reverse complement strand
GGAGAACGTCGTCCAGACGATCCAGGATAAGTACTACCCTTCGTTTCTGGTCAGCGAACAGTACAAGAAAATGCAAGAGGCGCTTTTGAACGAGAGAGCAGATGGTTAGTAGCGAGACATTCGTAGATAGAGCCATTTTTTATGGAGACGTCTATAATGAATTTAACGGAGTATACGTTTTTGTTATGCACATGTTGTTCAGGCGATCGTAAGTTGAACGAAGATGTATTGATAGAGTAGACGGAGATATGAGAAGCAGTACATAATGTAGTTTTACGCGTTTTTTATGTCGACATTATTTCGTGGCGTCCTCGAAAAGAACAATAGTTTGTGTTAGTACAGGAAAACACGTGTAGTACATTTTTTGTCTCTTATTAATATGAATTATTGTTAGACCTCGAAGACGTCATCAGTGTTTTCGAATTAAGGTCTTTTAGAGATGAAAATAATATAAAAATGACTGAAAAAGGCGATATCTTATTAGAAAGTCGAAAATTATCGATGTAGAAATTCGAGGTATATCGAAATTATCGAGGTATATCGAAATAATATTCAAAAATATGTGTACTTCAAATAATACGTCAAAAACTGACGTTTAAGATACCGTCTTTATCAAAATGATAAAAAGTCTCTTAGTCAAACAATATCACAAAATAGTCAAACAATCTTAACTTTAATTTTAAAAGCACAAATTATATTAAGCAACTTTATATAATTAATTCTTCACTCATAAAACAGCTTCTTTAGTTTAAATAGGAAAATTAGATGATAAAATAAATAGAAAATATGCTAGAACATAGGCAAGCTTAAATAGTTTCAAATCAGCTTTTTGAAGGAAAAAAATCTATTCTTATGCACAATTTAAATAAAGTAATTTGTATTATGCAAATATGTGTTATAATCGCTTCTCTTTCAGGAATAATTGAGGACCGACAAATAATCGATAGAAGCTTGTCGGAGTCTTCGTCTTTGTTGGTGGAGGAGCACTCGAATTTCGCTAGAAGCAGATTAGACCAGCTCCAGGAAAAGCTGAGTAACAAAATGCAAGCACTACAAGCTTTGAGGTCGTCGTTGAAACCGGAGAGCAAAATCCTCAGTATCCTAGCAAAAGAGGTCGAGTGGCTTCAGAGCGAGAAAAGTCAAATGGAGGCCCACCTGAATCACACCGAAATGTGGGCAGAACACTTGGGCAAGTGGCGGGCGGATGTGCAAAATGCAGAAGTAAAAATATTTTTCAATATATATTTAAAAAAGCACTACATTTATTAATTGTAAAATTGGCTAATTAGATATTCGTTAGAAAATGAAGACGGCGTTGAATTCTATTGCTTTTTCAATTGTAGATGTCTGATAATGGAGAGTCCCTGCAGTTCGTCCTTGTGGTTCACATGGCTACAGACGAAGCGAGCGAAGACGGTATTTGTAGCGGCTGGGTCGTCCTCCGAAAACTGTCGGAATTCCAGGAGTTGCACAGAAAATTACGCCAACTGTGCTCGAGTGTGAAAAACTTGGACCTTCCATCGCAAGCTTTACGTTTCTTCAGCAAGTCGGACAAAAATGCTTTGGACAAAGACAAGGCGCAGATACAGAAATACTTGGATGTAATTATCTTAAGAAAGTTTCGATGAAGAATAAAATTGATGTTCTGAAAACAAAAATAACGTGGGTTTTGTAGTTTGTTTTAGAAGACGAGCGGTTGAATCAGAGCGAGGCGTTGTACGTATTTTTGTGTCCGAGTTCTGCGCACTTGAAACACAGGCCACCGTCTCCGAAGAAATCCAGATTCTTTTTGTCCACGCTTTTCAAGTCGTAAGTGATATAACAAAACTTGGAAATGTTTCGTTTGCAATATTCTGTTTCGATTTTACTTTTTCATATTTTATTTTAATGTTGTTAACATTACTATGATTATTATTTTATTTCAAGAATAGAAAATAAAAATACCAATCATTATTAATTTGCGATTTATGTAATTTGAAAAAAAAGTTTTGAACTAATATTTGAATTGTATTTGTTTTCTTTGGTTCTATTTCCTGCATGTATAAAAATTAATTCCTTGTAAGTATTTTTAATTTCTTCTCACAATTAAATCTAAGAAGGTCATGCAGTGATTTTACTGAAAAAAATTCTTTTTAAGTGGCTCCAGCAGCAGTGGAGATTCTCGAGAAAAAGACGACGAGGAAGATTACTCGTTGTTACTGGACGATAATGAATCTGGTCGTAGCACCACAGACGTTTTAGGTCCTGGAAAAGACGCTATTGCAGAACCCTTGTACACGCTTTTAGGGGAAATATTTGACGTGCGAGGAGTTTCTCGATTGCTAAGAAGGTCTCTTATTACTTTTGTACAAATTACTTATGGACGGACTATCAACAGGTAATTTAAATTTTTCATGAATATTCTTAATTTTATTTATCCACAAAATATTATTACTAAGTTATGGACAATTAGTTACATAACTAACAATAAAAAATACACATGATTGAATTTTTAAAGACAAAAATAATTGTCGGAGTTGTAAATGTAACAAATTTTAACTCCTAAAATTTTACAATTCAGATTGGTTTTTGTTATTTTTACATAAATTCGATATTCGTCAATATAGATACATATAATTTTATATTATTTGTATTTTTATATATTTTTTATAAGCATCAATACTTTTTACTTATTGAAACATTCAAGAACTTATGTTTGCTCTCTTTCACACTTTAGACAAGTTAGAGATACAGTATCCTGGATTTTTTCCGAATCAATGTTACACTACTACATTCAACTGTTCACAAAATCCTGGTGGCCGAACGGACAACTTGTGTCCGAGACCACTATTCGAACGGACGAAGATAAACTGAAAACGCGAGGTGAAGCACGTCGGCAGTTTCTTAGCAACGTACCTGAGGTTTTGGCCAATTTGGTCGGAACGCAAAGCGCTCAGCGCGGCGCAACCAAAGTATTTGACACTCTGCAAAATACCAATCTCAATAAACAGCTGTTTTATGTGAGTCTTCCGCTCACTATTTTATATTATTCATCGTAAAGTAATCGAAAACGTAAATATGATCTATTTTTAGGATATCTTCGAGGTGGTTATATACGAAGCTTTTCCCGAATTACATCACAAAGGCAAAAAGTCTCCTGGCCAAAGTTAACTCATAACTCTCGTAAGACTGCTACTCTACTTTGGGTTCGACAAAGAAATACGTATATTTTACATGTACAAAAGATTGTATATAATTTGACTGTTAGTCGCAGGTCAAGTGTTGTTGACAAATCGCGTGATTTTGGTGTGTTTTTGACTAAACCACGTGGCAACTTCAACCTTCAGTATTAATGGAAGTGAACCTGTTTCAGATTACAAAGCTTAGGTTTCTTTTCCGAGTTTTATCGAGTTTATTTTTGCACTTTCTACACATGAACTTTTTTACCAAACAAGGCAAACTTCGATTTTTAGCAATATTTTGTTTGCAAATTTGAATAATTTTTTTGAAAGATAAAATGTACGAACAAACGTTAAATTTTGTATTTGAAATAATTGTTTTGGTGCTAAATGTAAAATTTCGTTTGTAGAATTTTGCACATTAGTTACGAAACGACTTTTACAGTACTCGCATTTAGTTTTTAATAGCGAAAACCAACCAATTGTACAATAAATTTTCCTATATCAACAGAATCATATATGTACCTTGTATAAAAAAACTGTTGTTGCATTTAATGTAAATCATCGTCGGAACTGTGCAACTCAATGTTCGATTTAAAAAGAAAGATCAGGAAATACTATAAATATATATATACATACATATATATACACTATAAATATACTTTCGTTAGGATCGATCAACATTCGTTCTACAATTTTCATACATTAAATGCATTGATTTTTATTACAAAAAGAGAAAACGAAATTCGTTTCTTTCCAAAATATGAAAATTACAGAACGTTTGTTCGCAGCTACACTACTCTACACATATAAAAATACATATGTACAAATGCTGTTTGTTGGCTATTTGTAAGTTATTCGTAAAGTGTATATTCTGATTGAATAAAAGTCTGCTGGACTTGGTTCGTGTAAAGCAAACTCTTGTCCTTGATTACAGCAATGTCACGTTTACTGCGCTCAAGGCCTCGACTGCCCACGAAGGGTAATCCTTCTCAGGGAAAAGGTCGAACATGAACTTCTGAATGAACTCAGGGAACCTCTGTTCCACGATGCTGCGTCGGATGTCGCGCATCAGCCTCATCTGGAAGGCAATGTTGTGAATAGTCAGGTAGTGGCAGGCCACAGTTTCGTTTGTGACGATATTGTGCAAGTAGGCGCGAGAAAGCGTTTTACAGGTGTTGCAAATGCAGTCCTCGTCGATTGGTCGTATGTCTGTTCCATAAATTCCTTGTTTCAAGTTCAACTGGCCGGTGTACGTCAGAGCACAGCCAAATCGCTGATGAACAGAGTTATTTTGTTAAATCAAAGTATGTTAATTTAAATTTTAAATGACTCTACTTGACTTCAGAAATTGTAACTTTCCTTTATTAAAGAAATTTTGTTCAATTTTCAACTTAAGACAAACTTTTTTTATTGAGTTATTTGAGTAAATGCTGGTGTACTTACAGCGGTTCTCGTAGGAAAAACGCAGTCATACATGTCGATCCCCAAAGCGGTACAAACTACCAAATCTATCGAAAATCCCACACCCATTAGATATCTCGGTTTGTTCTTAGGTAAGATGTTTGTAGATGCGAACACCATTCGCCAAAAGTCGTTTTTACTTTCTCCACCACTGGAACAAGAAGTTATATCAAACATTTTGGATTTATTTATAAATATAAATACTTCTATTATCCTAAACGTCGTATTACAAGTCGGTAATTATTTTATTAAATTTGTAATAAGGATATAATTTTTACCTGAGCCCACCTACAGCATATCCATTAACATTCCTTTCTACTAACATTTTGGCGCATTGTTCCCTCAGTTCAATCTGCAATCCACCTTGAACGATTGGAAAAATACTTTGTTCATCTGGTCTTTCGTGGGCTGTAATACATCTGTCTACCCATCTGATTGTCCTAAAATTATACAGAATTAAAAATTAAGTGAGAAATTGCAATTACAATATATAATATTGTTCCATGTTAATTTTAAAAATCACTTCTTGATTATTTAATGTCAAAATCACAAATTTGAAACATTATTTTTGCATTAACCTGTGCATTGCCTCTTCTATTCTGGGACCAGTTATTGTCGTTTTAATAACATCATCCAACTGCATAATAATGTCAGCACCAATTATGTTCTGAATTTGTATCGATCGTTCAGGAGTCAGCATACATTCAGAATCTGCAACAGTATTTATTATTTTGTATTTGCAAAATGCTTTTTTACTTTTTTTTAATAAAATTTCCTTCTTTTAATGTATTTAATATAGATAAATACATAAAAAAATGTATACACAAGATAAAATTATAAAAACTGATCGAGTTTGTTTCTAAACATGTCACTTATAAAAAATGTGGTATTTAAATTCGGTTTCAATGTGGAGTTTTAATGTTAAATATTTTATTAATACCATCATAAGGAGATCTAAATTTGACTCCTTCTTCGGTAACTTCTGCTAATTTAGCGAGGGACACCATTTGAAAGCCGCCAGAATCGGTAAGTAAAGCTCTTTTCCAGTTCATGAATTTGTGCAGACCACCAGCTTTCTTCATTATTTCTGAACCCTAAAAATCGTTTATTTGTTATAAATAATTTTCTTAATCTCTGTAACTTCCTTATTGACAAATTAATTAATTTATTAATAAAATTTTAATTATTTTTAAGCACTCACGGGCCTGTTTCCAAGGTGATATGTATTTCCTAAAATAATTTGTACATCTAATTCTTCCAACTGTTGAGGTAAAATGCCTTTTAAGGTACCCTAAAATAATTATTAAGAAATGTTAATATGAATGTACAGAAATAAGAAGGAATTCATTGTTCAAAATTGATCTTGAAAGTTTGATATTAAAAAAAAAATTCTTTTTATTGAATTACATAAACTATTTTTAATAAAAAATTATTTTTATTCAAGTTGGTTATGAATTAACACAACCTGAATAAAAAAATGTAAAAAAATGACAAATGTAAATTTGTTTATCAAATCATGGCTAAAATTTGATTGTTTGTAAATGAGAAAGTCCAGAAGGTATTTAAATACCTCAATGTCTCATAAAAGTGTAATCTTCAATTTGATAACTCAGAAAATATAGTATAAATGATCAAAAATTATATATGATTAATCATTAATTAAAATATTTTTAAAATAATGTTAAATTTGACATAAATTTTAGTTTTTATATCATTATCAGACAAAAGTATATTGCTTAACTTAATATTTCAGAAAATTGAGAACAATTTTCAAAAAAATACATTAATAATAAAAAATTCAAAAATAAATAATATAAATTTTCAACTAGTAACAACTTTAAATATGTAAAACTTTTTTCTGACAATATTGGACGGTTTTCAATTCATTAACTTTAAATATGTTTCGTCATATTAAAAAAATGAATGCATTTAATAAACAAAAACATTGGCAACCTGAGTTCCAATTGGCATGAAAACCGGCGTGTCCACCTGATGATGCACCAACGTCATTTTACCAACACGCGCCCTCGTTGTGTTGCACTCTGCGATAACCTCATAAACGAGCGGCGGTTTTTTCTGCTGCTCCATTTTGATCTACAATACAAAATATCATTAATCTATCCTATAATATTACTTAAATTTGTTTATTTAATTTATGTTATTTTACATTTTTTTTATATTAAATAAATTACTAATTTAGTACTTGTTGGTTTTTTCGAGTGATTTTCAAACTTGTACGTCAAGAGTAATAACGTCATCTTAATAAGTACTTTGTTTGCATGATTTATTGAAGTGACAGAAGAACACTTTTTACCTGACTTGTGTTACTCGTGTTGTTCATCTGAGCAACACGTGTTGAAAATAGTCGGATCAAAATTGAATTCACGCAATTCGTCTGCCATTGTAACATTGTTTCAAGTTGGCAACAAGCTCTGTTGTAAAAAAGCAATGGAGTCGATTTCCCGCCAACAATTGAGTTGGTACACATTTATTTAAATGAAAGTGAAGAATAAAAGTTGAATTTTCTCATCGAACAGCACATTGATCTCAATTTGTTTACTGAAATTTGTATTTATTATGTAAATTAAAATAATAACGTATATTTGCAAAAATTTATCAAACTGAACAAATGATATAAAACCAACTTTTGTTTATTATCGAATGTTTGATTAATGTTGTAAATTGATTATACCTTAAATATTACAAAATTAATTTTGGCGCCAAATGTTCAGTCAAGTTTGTCCAAAAATAGCGCGTTTGCGCAGTAAGAGCCAATGGTGCCAAAACAAAGAAAATGTATTGTTCCCGGTAACACAGCGCTCTGACAACGTTAGGAATTCCCTTTCTTTTTAGGAGTTAGCATCAGTTTGTTTTTGAAGATCAGTTTACAGGAACGCCCAAAACGACTGCGTTTTGTGTTCTTTATTGTTGATTAAAAACCAGCGTTTTTTCAATTTTAATTCTTCGAGAGCACTGGAACTGAAATAAAAGTAAGTTTATCGTTTTATGCTTATATAAAATTTAATGATAGTAGAAAAAGTTGATTTTATCATTACGCAGACAAATTTCGCCATTTTGTCATTGTTGATTAAGGTCGATTATTGTCATTTTTTAGTCGAATTCATTAACTTTATTAATAAGTAGGTGTATATAGACACCGCCCACGGTGCACGGTGCACGGTCTAGAGATTTTTCCTCTCACGGTTTACGGTCAAGTTCGTTCACGGTGTGTCTGGAAAAGCTATAATAAAAATACGAACACCGTGCACGATGCACGGTGCCCAGCACACAGAATTATGTTTTCTAGAATATCACGTATAATAACGTATATTTTTTTAGGTTCGTTCAACACTCGTTTGTTTAAAATATTTCGCAACAAAATACCGATTATTTAATAAAATAAATTGCAGTAAAAATTATATGTTCAAAACAAAAATAAACGAAAAAAAAATCAATAAATAATTCATAATAAACAGAGGATATCAAACGAAAGTAAAAAATTACAGTAATATCAAATTATAATTAATAGAATTAGGAGTATATACTTGATGGTAATCACATAGAAAAGGCTATACGGTCAAGGTGATTCTTTAGGCTCGGTTTATTTACAAAACGAGAGAGGTTACAGGACCAAAAATAAACATTCCCTGTAAATACATCCTGATCGTGATAAGTGCTCAATAATTGGTGAAAGCTGCGACTCAAGAATTACCCAATTTGCACCCAATTTTTACCCAATTCACTCATCATGATCGTCTTTTATTCCTTGTTTTATTTCTGTTTACTATTCGTAAATTGATGAATTATTTTTTATTGTTGAATAAATAATAACAAATAATTGTTGCCATTATTTATTAAATAAAATTCAATCATTAAATTAATTTAAATTTATATTTGTATCTTTGGAAAGTTATATATAAAATTGTTGTACATTCCATAATTATAAATTATTGTTGAGCTGAATTAACTAAAATTTGACAATTTACAATTATAAGCACAAAACAATTGTGAGATCAACAATTCTACATTAAAATTTTTACATTGAAAATTATAAAATTTAAAAGTATGGAATTGGTCGCTAATGACCTGCTGTTGATGTGACCATAATAAATGAAGCAAAAAAAAAAGTATAGATATGTAAAATACAAAATCGCAAAATTGAAATAAGTAAAATTCGATATTGTAAAAACCTTCTGAAATTAAAAATTCTAATATTAACAATTGTTAAATATAAAGCAAAAATATTTTCTTAGCTTATAAAATACAAACTTCTATCATTTATATTTTTGATATTCGAAATTTAAAATATAAAAAAGATTTTCATTTTAATAATTGTGAATTCATGAATAGTAAGAGTTTATTCAATTTTAACGTTATAAATATTATTCGATTTTTGAATTTTTGAATTATGAATATTTTAATTTTAGAATTTTGAATTTTAGAATTTAGAATATTAAATTTTTGAATTTTAGAATTTAAAATATTAGAATTTTGAATTTTCAAATTATGAATTTGAGAATTTGGAGGTTTCACATTTTGAATTTCAGAATTTTGAATTATCATATGTTGAATTTTCAAATTTTGATTAAAAATTTTTTTAATTTTAAAATTTCAATTTTTTGAAATTTAGAATTTTGCATATCAGAATTTTAAATTTTAGAATTTTGAATTTTAGAATTTTGAGTTTTAGAATTTTGAATTTTAAAACGAAAAAGAAAAATATATGGAATTTAAAACCGTCCAATGTTGTCAAAAAAAAAATTTTTTTAATCTAAAACAGACATTTATTGGTTAAAAACTTTGTTAATAAATAAAATTTTAAATTAAAAATTGAATAAAACCTTATAACGTTATATTTTCTGAAAAAACCTTGTAACGTTTTAACTACTTTGGTATTGTGATCCTCTTCAGATAAAAATTTAAATCAAGAATCGAAACTACAAAAATCAAGTGCTATGAAAATCAAAATGAAGATAAGTGAAAATTGAATATTTTAATTTGAAACAATGAGCAGCATATTGTTTTAATTGATTATTCGATAAACGTCGTTTAACTGGCCAACTCAGAAAATCTGGTGTTTGAACAGCACCTAATTCAAATTCTAAATTTTAAAATTAAACATTGTATAATTAAATATTCTAACATTAAAAAAACCTAATATTAAATATTCTAAAATTCTAAAACAAAAAAATAATAAAAAACATCGTTCGGATTCGAATCCCAAAAGATCGTGGAAAAAAGGCACTCGAGCATGCAAAGACCACTTGTAAGAGGACGCAAGTTTGAAAACAACCAATCGCATAGTCGAATGAATTAATTGACCAATTATTTGATGCGAGCAGCACCGAACCGACGTCCGCTTGCATTGGCGTAACACGAAGAAGGCAGAGTTCGACCGGACTGGGAATATCGTCGCCGAGCGAGCCTCGTACAATCGCTTTTGTGATCCCATCGAAGGAGAACGTGGGGTAGGTCACGCGGGACCAGGTGCGCGCTCGCTCTTGAGGCGGCGCGCAGGTAACTAACCCGGAGCCGGGCGGGCGGGCCACCGATCGTAAAACTCCAATCTTCTCGCTGACTCGAGATTCCTTGCGCGCCGATTTTAGTTATTAACTTGCGCCCAAGCCAGGCCACTTCGAGAACAATTGATCGCCCAAATGTTATCGTCCGCCTTCGCTCTCAAATTACGACCTGCGGATTTCTTCCACGGCAATAAAGCGTCTTTCCAAATTAGTCAACTGCACGACTGCATTAGGGTCCGTCCTTTTATTTGCGCGTCTCGCTTTTTATCAACTAAATTTTGCGGCAACAAAGACGACTCGTAAAACCCGTACCTTTTTGTCGTACAGTTGAGAGATAGTTAATCTTTTTACAGGACCGCGCTGAGTTCGTTTAACTCTTTTCGTCGGAGGTAGTCGTTGTTTCTTTTAAAGAGCCGCTAACGGGTCACTTTCTCCGCGACCTTGGTTCTTGGCTGCTCTTTAATTTTCAAAATCAGACAAGTCCGGCCTCTAATCTGCACTTAACGGAAACGTCAGCCGAGGCCGCCAAGTGTCAAAATCGGACAAACCCGGTAGGACAGCCTCTCAACTTGATTTATCATTGGTCCGCTCGAAAAGAAGGGGTACAAATTAATTATGCTCCGCAACAATTTGTCAAATCGATAAAGGCAATCGCGGTCGTATTTTCTGGCCGCAAAGATACGGGATATCATACGGCAGAATTTTTCCCCTATCTAATCTACCTGCGCTTTCGGAGTGATTTCCGAAAGAGATTTCTCCTGCACTTGCACAACAAACGCGCCTGACGTTCGAGAAAAATTAAGACACATTGCTGCGATGATATATATAAACGAGTCAATTTCATACCACTGAGTCATGCCAATCTAGGAACTAGTTGCAGCGATAAGTGTTCTAATTCGCGGCTAGTTTTGCCGATTACACTGTCTTTTCAATACAGTTATCTTTGGGTATAGGGCGGAACAATTTTTTGACTTGTTTTGTCTTATGATTTTTTTTTTTCTGT
>JABFPI010000266.1:0-11149 GCA_022817465.1 Embidobia sp. ZL-2020 | reverse complement strand
GAACAATCGAAGATCATTTCAAGACCGTCAATAAACTCCTTTTTTGGGATGTTGGTATATTGGCTGATTTCTTGCCATCTATCAGAGATAATATCAATTATCAGGGAAAGAGGAATGTTAGTGAAAATTAAGTTTGTTAACATTGAATATGTCTCTGTGAAACTAATATTTATTTTTACTGTATAATATATTCGTTTCGAATTTTGAATGTTCTAGCTTTGAGAATGGGTTGACATACAACCCGAAACGTCAGCAATAATAAAAAAACTAGAACTCCAACGTTCATTAAGAGTTGTGTAAATTTATTTTCATATCTCTTCCGTTCCTATAGGCCGATTTAGTAGAAAAATTTATAATAACAATGAATTTATGATAATAAATTTTTATTCAATAATAGAAAATTGTAAAAATCAATATTAAACAAAAATTAATTTTAAATGATATGAATTGAAAAATTTAAGTATAAACTCAAAAACATTTAATTCTACAGTTTGAAATTTTCGAATTTCGAATTTGAGAATTCTGATTTTAAAATAATGAATTTTAGAATTTTAAATTTTAGCTTTTTACATTTTAGAATTTTGAAATTTAGAATTTTGAATTTAAATTTGTTTATTGTATTTATTTCAAAGTTCAGGATTTCGAATTATATACAGGGTTGTCCATTTTAAACTGCATTTGCGAATATCTTGAAAACTACAAATCGGATTAAAAATTTGAAAAGCAGGTGTTAAATATTTTTGAGGGAACCTTCCATACCACCGTACTTTAGCTGCCCCTTCCACCCCGAAGGGGTGGGGGCGGAGGCAGATTAAAAAAAATAATAGGAACACCCTGTTTTCATTACAGAATCGGATTCTCCATAAAAAAATAAACAACTTTTATCATAAAACTTTTTTATCGTTTTCAATAGATGGCGCTGTAATCGCTAAAAATACGAATTATGAGAGCTTTTTGAAAACATACTTGGTATGGAAGGGGTTTTAAAATGATTTAAACCCTTGTGGCTCACGAAGGGGTGTTTAAAAATTCGGATACAGTGCGAGCATAATGTGGACCAGCACCATTTATTTGAAACCACATTCTTTTTTGAGTTGCTGCACCGAGGGAATCGGAAACAGCAGCAAATTCACTTCATTTCTCTCGAGTGTCTCAAGCCAGCCGGAACTCTTCTGTGACTCCACTGTACGGAACCGTTCGTAACCAAAGCATCAATTGAATACGTTGTAAGAAATTTTTTTTTGTTTCAAGATGTGCGATTACAGTCCAACAGAAATTGTTGATATGCTATTGATTTTAGGAGAAAGTCAAAACAATCATGCAACTGCTGTTCGACTGTATGAGCAACGTAATCCTAATAGGCGACTTTCATCTGAAAATACATTTCGTAATGTTACATTACGAGCTAGAGATGGGAAATTGAATCGAGAACGAAGTCATCATAATTATGATGAAAATGATCCACGAGCCCTTACTATTTTAGCTTCTATTTATTTTTTTTTATTATTTAATTCTTTACAAAATTTTCTTTTCTTTTATAAAAAATATTTTTTAAAAATTCACAATCCAAGTGAATTATAAAATATCATTTATATTTTTTTATGTAAATGACATTTCGGGAAGGAACATCAATTCCCATTAGTCCAAGTATAGTCGGTTTTAAATTCATGAAGTAGTTTTAACTTGAATCTTGGACGGCTTTAAATTCAATTCATAATTTATAAATTCTTCTTTTTTGTTGTTGTTGTTATTAACTTTATAGCTAAGAAGGGTTATGTTGTTTTAGTACTCCAGACTTCTTTTATGTTATTCATTTCTGATAATATTGTTCCGATATTGCCCCAGAGATTTAAGGATTTGCTAATTCCATCTCTATGAAAACCATTATTAAGGTTAATTTTATTTATATACTTTTATGTATATTCACACTTAATAATTTTCTTATTTTTTGTAGGTTAAATGTTAAGGTGAAATGACAGTGCTGCTGTCACGGAGTTAGGGAATTATTAATTTATTTTGTTATTATATTGAATTTTAAAAAAGTGATTCTGGTACCTAATTTTTTCAATGTGGGAGAATAATACTAAAAATAAAAATCTAATTTTTATGTTAAGTTATCAATGAAATCTTTGAACGCGTTCAATCGGCATTAAAACGTTAAATTAAATTAATTCTTTTTATAATGGCGTCTTCCCACATTCTTTTTAATTTAGCTATTACTATATAGTTATCCAAGAGTAAGTGAGAAACCGAATTATGTAAGTCGGAATTGTATGAGTTTAAAAAATTTGTTTCTAAAATTTATCGACAGTTAATTGAATTGTCGATAATCTTTTATGGTAAAACAGAACTGTCATCTTAATGCAGAGTGTAGGTAATTTCAGTACAGATATATGTATACATCAGTTTATGTTGACATTTTGAAAATCAGGAAATATGGGCTAAATAGTGTTAAATTGAAATTTTGTATATAGAAATCGTCGAATAGTTTAATCATTCTGATGTCAAAACACACCTTTTTTTGTTTTAGGTTAATATTTTCAGAATTAGTAGATCATAATTTCATATTGATGTATTAAATTTTTGATATTCAAGGTATGAGGTAAAGTGGAATACTCAAAATAAATTATTTGAATTACAATATTTATATATTTTCAACTTCATGTTTCAACTTCTTAAGTTATTTTATAAGTATATTTAACAAAATATATTGTACAAGTATAATTTATATTTACTGGTTTTTTCCAATTTTTTTTATTCAAAAAAGCTTAACAATGTCAATATTGAAACTAAAACATTTATGGTTCTATTGAATTTATTTTAAAGAATAAATAATATTAAATTATTATGACGCTGTAGTGTAACTCATAGTTTAAGTTATTTTAATCAATAATCAATCTTTTTTAATATTATTTACAGGTCATACATTATATTATAATTTTAATAACTACTTAAACATTTTGAACTTCTGAAAGTCAAAACTTTTAAAAGTTTAGAAGTTCGAACACTGTTTTGGACAAACCTAATTTATTTATAAAGTAATGAAAATTATAATAACTTATATCAGTGAAATATTGTTTAATATCATTACTAATGTAAAGTCAGTAGATATTAAAAACGTTTTGTTTAATTTAAATGCATATATAACATCTGAACTCTTTGAACATGTTCGAACAGTTTGAACTTGTTTGAACTGTTCGAACAATATTTAAATCATTTGAACGTGTTCAAACAGGGTTCATGGACAAGCCTAGTAAACGCCACTGTGTTTACGAAAATCAATAAACACAAACCATTTGTTTATAGCAGACATCCCGATCGCTGAATAATCACTAAACATTATGTCCAACAGGTGCCTTGATTTTATATGTTATTATCTTTATTATAACTATTTATAATTAATAAAATTTTATTTTTTGCTTCAATTATAAAAGAACTAAATCATTGCTTGGTGAAAAGGATCTACCTTGTTTAGGAACGTTGCATTACACAGGTCTGGCATTCCTGCGCAACGATTTACCTGTATAACATTTACATGAAGGAATCGAACAGTATTTTTAATTGGAGAAGCTATTTTATTCAACTCACCGTTGATCGCACAGTTTGCCCTTCGCTAAAGAAGCAAAGAACGATTATTAATGTTTATGTAAATAATCAAGGGTATACGAATAAACGCGCATCCTTTAAAAGATAAAACGATTTGTCTGATTCTACAAATTACCCGATTCTCGCCCTACGTTTACTTTAAATGTGACTAACATACAGTTTGTTATAATTATGTTAAATGTAAAATTAAGATGATACGCATCGTCATAAAATACATTATTTAGAAAATTTGAGTATAAAGGGTGAAGCTAGACAAAATAATCCTATGTTTTTGCTCAATGCTATTTGCACCAAAATGCTTTAAAAAAGTTAAATAATCTTACATAATGTTTAGTGTAATTATATAAAAATGTTCCACACACAGTTTTAAGACTTATATATGTGTATTGAAAATTATATGCATTCTTTTTTTTTTAATACTATAGTTCTTTTTCTTACCATCTTCAATTACTTTTCAAAACTTCTTTTTCTGATGCTCTAGGTTGTCACTCGTCTCCTGAAAATGAAATTGTTTACATATTTATAATTAGCATTAACATTTTATTGCTCCGTTGTTTATTATTATAGTATTATTGTAAAATTATATTACGATGTTAAATTATATTTTGTTACATAAATGATTTTCAATTAAGGGTTTAATGTATAAGTGGGAAATAGTGTTTATTTACAGGTCTTAGATGATGGATTCCTGTAGACATCTCTTCTATGTATTGAGGATGTATGGGCTCCTGTAGCACTTGAAATACTTCTTCGTAATGTATCAAAAATACAGAATACAGCATTATTTTTCTGTTTTTTTCAATTAAAATTTAATCACAACTCAATTGTTACAATTCGTTCATGTATTTTTTATAATCGAAAGTATTATCTTGAGATTAATTAATATATTTTTATGTCTTTCTTAAAAAAATGAGGATGATGTAATTAAAACAATTATATAATCGACAACGATATGACAAAAAATCATATTGGTCTGTATTCGTACACCATTATTTTTAAAAATTAACTTTTCAATTACCGAATTCAATATAATTAGAGTCTTGGCTACTTTCTTCAACCGACAAAGTGTATGAATTGTCCGATTTCTCGCTCGCAGTGCTCCCGTTCTCGTTGTCACTCTGGTGCTCGTTGTTTTCCTCGGTCTCGTTGTCGTATTCGTCATTTTTGGAAATCACTATACAATAATAACTTTTTAGAAACATATAATGAAATTTCAGTACGCTAAGTAAACACATACGAAGGTATATACCAATTTATTCGTATATACGTTCGTATATTCGATCGTATATAAGAAAGGAGTGTCAATTTCGGACATTCGAAATATTTTCAGTAGGGTAAATCGATGTAAATATGTATACACCGACAAGTGTTGAATTTTACACCGTATTTTTAACAGTGCGTAATAAAAATCATATGTCAATTTTTGATTTTAGAAGAAAAAAAATTTTGTATGCAAAAATAATGAGTATAAAAAGTACATAAGATATCCGTATTCTACTCAATACTCGAACCTGCTTACAAATGGAGTCAACATTTAATTATGTTACACATTTTCATAAAAAATTTCCAGATTTATTGTAAGTCTGAATTAATCAAACATTCGTGTGATATCAAATGTCTGAATACATTGAATGTCCGTGCGATAAAATTTGTAATTACATTCGAAATATGGACGTTTTTTCCCAATAGCCACTGCTGCTTTGCTTAGAAAAGTAGCCACGTTCTGGTCCATTTCAAATTCCGCCCACAACGCATTAATTGTTTTTTCACGCAGCACATCCTGTCGATTCATTTTTTTTAACCAATCCGAGAATTGCTGTTGAAGTAATAATAGATGGTAGCTACTAGTTACATCACACAATCTGCCTGTAAACGCAGTAGGTAAGAAAAAAAATTTGTAAATAATGATTGTTAAAAGGAAATCAGATAATTTTAAAGTAACAAATATTGATACTTTTGCAATGTCGTTTTTTTACAATGTTTCATTTCGACACTTAATTGTAAATATATATTTAGATAGATGTGAAAAATATATTTCACTAACATATTTTAACCCCCCAAATAGAAAAAATGTCTTTTTATCAAACAATATCTTTTTGTTACAAGGATTAAAAGTTCTCATTATTTCTTTAGCAATAATCTCTTAAGATTATTCTCGCTGTACGCACATTTTTTCATACAAAATGTATTGTTTATTCAAGCGGTTTAACCTTTTGATATAACATTTTTTCACTTATAATGTTACAAAATTTAGTTTATCATTTGTATTTTATATTTTACATTTTAAATTAAAAAAGCTGTTTAAACATGTGGATCTTAATTTTACAGAATTATATGTACAAATAGGAGTGTTAAAACGTGTTGAACAAAATGCACCCAATATTTGCACATCAGATTATGAGTAATTGTAATATACAATTTACTATAATTCATAAGACTCGATACAAAATTCTGTATATATATAAATCAAGCAACATTTATTGTCATATAAACATGATATAAACAAAAAAGTGTGAGTATATGACAAACCATAAAATGCATTTTTTATTAGTCTTTGATTATTAGTTTTTGTATGCATTAGTATTATCAACTTTTTTTTCAAAGTATATATTTGTGAGACATAAAACTTATAATACATATGCCGAAAAATAAGAAATAAAATGTATGTAAAAATAAAATTGTATACCTTCTTAGTGTACTAATATTCCGACTAAAAAATTTATTTGTTTCTCAATTTTAAACTGTTTTTCAGAAACACAACAAAAATTAATTTTTTTATTTACAGTTGACGAGATCCACAATTCCTTTAATAAATATTTTCAAGCTTTATATTCAAGGTCTTTGGGAAATGAAGGGTTTGATATAAATTATACAAACTTTTTGTGGAACATTTATTTTTGCTTTGTTTGTTAAAAAAGCAAATATTTTTTTAATTGGTAGTGAATGAATGACCAATTTAACAAACACGAAATTAATACGTCTTTTATTTATAATTCATGTTTCGACGTTTCGACCTCAAATGCGGGTCTTCCTCAGGAAATAAATCACAATGATGAAAAACACAAATTAATACAAAAATCATATCAAATCTCACAAAATTAATATGAGTCATAGAAATCATAAAATATACATTTAAATAGGGAAACCAAGTTAACATTACTGACCTTTTTTATGGTGAAAAATGCTTTCACACAACATAATAAATTAACAACTTTAAAGTTGAGTCAAGTGGTGTTGAGTTAAACATGTCGTAATGATTAAAAACATTTAAAATAAATTAAAAATGAGTCAAAACGGTCCCTCTATTGAATATTAACTTTGTATACTTTAGAACGGACGAACGTTGTATGTTGTGGAGTTGAGTCAAAAATACACAATTTTCTGTCAAAGACCGTTGCGTTCAAAATTTTAATGTGAAATGAGATTTTCTGTTATCAAAAGAAATAAGTTCAAAAGTTAAAATGATGTTAAGAATATATCATAAATATCTGATAATTTTTCAGTATCACGTTGTAAGTTCAATGTGTTTAAATGTGATTTTATGTTTAACATTTCAGAAATATCTCTTTTAAATTGAACTGTTTCTGTGTCTAATATTTTCACATTATTTTTACATTTTTATTAATGTGAAAAATTATCAGATATTAATGATATTTTCTTAACGTCAGTTTAACTTTTCAACCTATCTCTTTTAATAACAGAAAATCTCGTTTCACATTACAATTTTGAACGCAATGGTCTTTGATAGAAAATTGTGTATTTTTGACTTAACTCCACAACATATATCGTTTGTCCGTTCTAAAATATACACGTTTTTCTAAAAATATACGTTTCGACTCATTTTTAAATTATTTTAAATGTTTTTAATCATTACGACATATTCAACTCAACACCACTTGACTCAATTTTCAAGTTGTTAAATTATTATGTTGTGTGAAAGCATTTTTCACCACAAAAAAAGGTCAGTAATGTTAACTTGGTTTCCCTATTTATAGGGAAATTGATTTGATTTGATTTTTGCATTAATTTGTGTTTTTTTCATCATTGTGATTTAGTTCCTGAGGAAGACCCCGCTTTTAAGGTCGAAACGTCGAAACATGAATTATAAATAAAAGACGTATTAATTGAAAATTAACATTCTTTTGTGTCTGTTAAATTGGTCATTAATTCACTACCAATTGGTAAAATATAAGATATTTTATAAGATGTTTTAATCTCTGCAACATTATTTACTATAAATTCATAACGTAAGTCACTCAGTTAAATATCTTACCAACAACATCTTGAGGTTTTTTCTGTTCTATTTCACTAATTGGAATGAAGTTGAACTGGACAGTAGGAACATCAGCAGCCTCATCATTGCATGGAATGATTTCAGAATCGTTACTAAGAGTCATCTCATAATCATTTTTCAACACCGTGAACCGTTTATCTGCAGGCTTCAGAATACCTTTTGACAGATAATAAACTTGTCCTACCTATAATAAAAATAAGAGTTCTTTTTTAAAAAATTAATGACTGTAATACTTGAAATGTAATTAACCTTGTTCAAATTTCGAAAGGTTCACGTATTTATTTTTATATTTTTTAACAATTCTTCCAAAACAAAATCATTTGTTCAAATTCATAATTTTACAAAATGTAATTAGTTCATACGAAATTGTGTACACAAAAATGTATAATTTGACTTTGTTTGTAATAAATTGCTTATTTTTAACTTGTACAAATATTTAAATGTTTAAAAATATTAAAATGTAGGCATTTAAACTTTCAAAAATTAAACAATTTAATTTTAAAGATTGAAATTTAAATGAATGCAATATAAAATAACCTCGATCATATCAAAATATTTTTCACACTGGTTCCTGAAAGCAGTGCATCTTATTTCTCCACTTTCGTCCATCAAATCCATAGAAAATAAAGTGCCTTCACCTTTGGCATTGTTCCACGATCTTTTGTCAGATTTACTGGTTACACGAGCTTTAATAACCCACCTAAAATGTTTATTTCATGTTAATTATAAACAATATAATTTTTATTTTATATTGGCCTTGTTTAGAAATAAAAAATAATATGTTATAATAAATAAGAATTAATAGCAAACATACTTGTTCTGATAAGGTGTCAAAGCTGCAATCGGTGTTATATTCACAGATCCTCCAGAACTTAATGAACTATTAAGCTGTGGTGCAGGCCCTGAAATATAAAAATTATAAAAATAATTAAACAAAAAAAGTATAATTTTTTATAAATAATAAAATTTTTTATCGAATAAGTATACAAATAAAGAAACGAAATAATTGCCATGATATTGAGAACTAACTTTAAAAATTATAACAGTTTATAATTTTTCATAAATGCATAAATACTTGAAGTTTGTTACCAGATTCATTAAAATTTTTATTTTTGTTTCAATCAAATCGAACTATTGTTTGTTTTTACACATCTAAAAACAAATCATTTAGTGTAACTTGGAATATTAATTCAACTACAAATTAAGTCCACAGAGTATCTAAAAAGTAGTTTAAGGGTTTGATTAATATACCAACCAAAATATTTTTAAACACTTAATATTTTCATGAATTTATTTAAAAATTATCTACATTTGTATAAGGTATTAAATCCATATTATACATTTTTACTTATTCTAAAATATTTACTTCAAGTGTTCATTTACATTTTAGAAAAGTATTTTTATATTTACTAATTTTTGCTTGTTTTAGTTGCTTAAAATATTTTAACAGGCTGTAGCAATACATATTTGTAACCAGCTATAAAGTCTTTCTATTTTTTTCTTTTATGTTTTTTTAATAAAAGTGTTAACACATTATATAGATACATTTTACACATTCGTAATGATAACGTTTATAATTGTCACAAAGGTAAAGATAAATCAACCGTAAATAATCAAAAAGTAGTTAAAATGAAATATATGTGAATTATTATTTTATTTTTTCTTTGTAAATAATTGTATTACATTGAATCATTTGTTTATACCAAAACTATTAAAACTTGCTTAATATAATATTTTAACATTATTAATAGTATACTTTGTACCAAGGGCAGTAGAATTAAACATCTGACTAATGGCGAAGTTACAAAGTGCGATCACAATCGCCCGAGGTAAGGATTTTTCATCACCGTCCACATGGAAAATAAACTACATTATTGAGTGATTTCTATGGATTACTTAGTAGTGTGAGGACATTACTGAGTAATGTGTGAACATCATTCAATAATAAACTAAAATTACTCAGTAATCCATAGAAATCACTCTGTAATGTACTTTATTTTTCATGCCTGGTGCAAATAATAATTTTTGTTACAAAGGCTCGAAAAATTACATTTTACTAAAACGCTCAAGAGAGTATTGATTTTTTGCACGTGAGACAAAAATTACAATATAACTTTAAATATTTTGCTGATATTGTTTTCCTTTTGTTCAGGGTGGTCAGCAGCAATTTTGTGCTTTTAAATTTAGTTTATTTTCCAGGTTATTCTTTTTAAGTTGTATTTTATTAGGTAATACAAAAATGTTAAAAACCATTTGTTTTCAAATATATTTAAATAAACAAACAAACAAATTATAAATAAATGGTTACTTTACATATAGTGTAATATAAAACATGATTTAACAATAATTGATACAGATAAATACATAGACTTCTGTATTTGTTTGAAATTAGCTTTAACAATTTAAAACATTAACAAATATTTATGTTCCGTGGTTTCAGCCTGCAATATTATTTTTTTATAAAATCTTGATTTTTTTTATTTAAAACAACTTTAGGTTCGCTGACCACCCGTTTTTTATTAGTTAATAATAAACCTACTATGTTGTCTATTGTCATACTAAAATAGTATCAATTGAATAATCTAATTAGATAATAAAAATAATATGTCAGTTATAAAATTGCACTTGATCATAGGTTCGACTGTAATATAAGCATAGTACACAAAATAATTGAAATTTCTAGAATAGCATGCGATCTTACAGAAAATTGCTGAAACTAAAAAAATGGCGCCTAAACTGGGACAAGTACTTTAATATGCCAAATTGAAAATATAATAATATAAATTGCGAAAAATAAGCTAAACTACTATACTACTAACTGTTAGCTTCTGAGTTAAACTGATTTTAACACTATATTTTTAACTAGTACATATTCGGGTACCATTTTTGTAAAAAAAAAATAGCGTCACCAACAATTTTCAAAGTTCCAACAAAAAATGTGACCCTTTTATTACCAACGTTGATTTGGAGCTACTTATTTATTTGTTTGTTTATTGACATTGACAGTATTTGTTTAATAATTTTCCTACATTTTTCAAAGTTCTTTCAAATTTAACAAGTAAAATTAATATTGAAAAAGTACAAATATTACAAAACTTTCAAAATATGAAAAATGGGACAGTACAATAATTTGTCGTTTTAATAAACTTTTAGACTCTTTTCACGGTTAAAATAAAAATCGAATGTCAACATTTAATTCCTCCTCAAAAACAAAAGTCAGTAATGAAAGGGATGATAATTTTCTTATAA
>JABFPI010000265.1:0-11142 GCA_022817465.1 Embidobia sp. ZL-2020 | reverse complement strand
TAATATCTATACTCCTTATATTGGGCCAATACTGGCTTATGATGGTTTACCAACTGTCTTTTACTGATATTAGACCAATCTTGGCAAGCGATATTGGGACAGTGCGAAACATTGTTTCATTTTGATGGTTAGCCAACGTTCGAATCCAATATCAATTTAATGTTAGCCCGATCGACAACACTGGCAAATGATCAGTCCTTTCTGCGTGGGTTGCTATTTTTTCGGCGCCGGTATTGTCTTTCTCTTCGTTCTGGTTTGCATTCCCTGCATCTCGTGACTTCGTCACTCGTGTAGAAAATGCTCACTTTCTACACTGCCGCTCGTGGTATAAAATATAGTTCTATAATCGTAGAAATCACTCTAAAAATTTAATAATTATCTTAAACGGAATTTAAATGTTAAAAGTGGAAAATTCATATTCATATAAAGTGGAAATTTAATATTTAAACATGAATTATGTTTTTTGAAAGGGAACTTATCTGTAAGAACTCTAAATTTTCTTGTGACAAACAAAAAACGGTTGGGGTAACAGGATTAAAAGAAACGGACATTATTTTAGTTTGAAGAATAATATTTTTATGAATAAAGTTAGTATGTAAAAAATAAGTATTCGCAGTTTTATTTCAAGTACGTTTTTTTCACAAAACTTCAATAAGTTGTATTTATATTTTGTAGGTGTAAGTTACAGAGTTAGGAGTCATCCACAACTGACGCAATTTATATGAGCGTAGAATTCCATTCCTGTATACGGCATCTGTAGATATAAGTGCGGAGATAGACGTACAAAGTCAAATGATCCAAAAGCGACCAGTGTTGCGGCAATGTTGTACAAAAAAGGCTTGACGTTGCGGAAATGTAAAGCCTTTTGATTTATTTCAAAGTAATAAATAATTAATAGTAATAACTTGACCGATTTTACTAGTATGATAAATAAATTTGTTATCCTAGTGAATTATAAAAACATTTCTATTATAAATCAATATTTTTAAATACATTGTAAAATAACCATTATATTATTTTTGAATAAAACAATGTATACATAAAAAATATTCTATTTTGCAACATAATTTTGTACACAACTACAAAATATAGTTGTCACAAATAAAACAAAGTTTATATTATATTAATTTTTACCGAATTATTTAGGGATTGCAAAAATACCTAGTTTTTCAAAACCGGTATTTCGGTGTCAGTAATTCGTCAATACCGGAATACCGGTATTATACCGGTATTTAGTGAATTTCGATTTTATTTGTATAGTTTCTTGGAAACTTAATAAAACACTTGAAAATAGTATAATTATATGTCAATATGATATATAATTAAAACAATACTTTTCAACATTTTATTACAACATAATATAATTATAAAAATTAAAACATTAAACAAATTACAAAAAATTATAACGAAAGAACAGTTTTATAGTTTTTTTTTTTATAAAAAATGCTCGTAGAAAAGATAAATTATCCAATGTTTCGTCTCCTAATCTGGATCGTATTTTGGTGCAAAATAGTCCGGCCGCAGAAAATGCCGGTTCAGATTCAACACTAGTTGGCCGTGCAGTTTTTAAAAAATTAACGCTTTTTTCGAGGTACTTTCCTTTTACTCCTTCTTCTTTGAAAAACAACATTTCTCTTCGAACTTTTGCATTAGAATTTGCCGTTTGCTGCTGATTCTCAGCAGTATATGGTTTTTCAACTAAACTTTTTATTGCTGAATTCAACTTTTGTTTTAATTTTTCTGTAGATGTAAGTGAAGGAGATGAAACATTGTTTACATTTATTGTAGAACTTTGAGTATCACTCTCATATGCGACGTCATATTCATTATTGAGAATATCAGTGTCTTTATGTAGTTCAATAATCATACGCAGTATTGCGTTTTTACTTGATACGTTGAAAACATTGTGTTGTTGCACATTCAAATTATTTGGATCGTATAAATATTGCAAAACATCAGAATAAGGGGTTCTGCGCTGCTGTATACGAGAAATTAATTTGTCTTGCAATTGACAACTTATATCTGAGTTTTGCGACTGTAATTCGTTAAGCATGAATTGTAGCGTAACGTCAGCAACATACAAGTTGGCATTTCGGTTACAAAGACCCTCAACTGCAACTTTTAATGGCTGCAATGCCAAAACTGTATTTGAAAGTAATGTCAATTCAGATTCAGCGAAATTGATATCCGAATTGATATCTACTAAACTTTTTCTTATACAATTTTGAAGCATTGAAAAACGCTCTAACATGGCTAATAAGCTGTTCCATTCGGTTTTAACGTCCAAAATTAATGATAATTCTTTGCCAAATTCATCTTTACAATGTTTTAAGAAAACGTCGTCATTTTTTGTTGGTGACCTACGAAAAATCTTTACTACCTTCCTGATTTTACATATCAGAGCACGAAGATTTACATCTTGTACGACGTTTAATTCGATGGTATCCTGAGTAACATCAAATGAATCATGGTCCTCTACGTCGGCATCGGAATCGTCAGAGTTTTCTTATAATCAAGTGTCCTAAAAAAACAAATATCATGTATAAAAACGTCAGATTAATTGAATATTGCAAATATTGTTTACTTTCAATAAAAAGCATCAAATCTATAAAGTATTTAATTATTGACAATTAATTAGATATAAATTATGTCATTAATTAATTCAGAAAGAAACTTACTCTTTCAACATTTCGTCCTGTTCTTCTTCATCTTCTTCTTCTTCATTTACATGAACACATTTTTGTAAAGTAATATTTTTACACAACAGCTAACTGAATCCCATGTGCGAAGCAGAGTTTGTGATGTACATTTGATAATAATTTACCGAATTTTTTAATTACTGCAGCTCCGTCTGTGGTGATCGAAATTATATTTTCAAAAGAAATACCAAATTGTGACAGTTTTTGCTCAAGTATAGTTACACACTTTGTTGCAGGCATAGAACAGTCAACGCGGCACAAACCAAGGTTCCAAAAATCGTTATCAAAAGTGTGAATGTTTATATTCATGTATCGTCGATTTCTAACTGAAGTCCATTCATCAAATGTCAAACTAAATTTTTCCCCGCGTAATTTTCGCTGCAGTATCTCACTGGCAACTTCTTTCTTTGATTTCTCTGCATAACTCATAACTATGCGTCGTACAGTATTTGGTGAATCTGGTATATTTTTGTGTCCTTTTGATATTAATAGTTTTCGAAGATCTTCTGACGTGCAAAATTGACTAAAAGGTAATCCATCTTTTGCAGTTATCCGCGCAATAATATCTGGAAGTGAATCGTCAATTTCTTTTTTCATATACGATGTAATTAAAGATGATTTGTGTACGTTTATAGATTCTGAAGAAACTTGAGAAGATATAACTGCATCAGCAACGTCTTCGATTTTGGTAGTTCTTTTCAACAAATTAATTTTGTATTTCGATTTAAGATGAATGTGTAATCCGCTAGTTGAACCCCCCTCTGCTTTTATTGTTTTATCATATATTTTGCAAATACCAGCATTTTTATTTTTTGTGAAAAAAATATTTTGTGTAAAAAACAATTATACTTACTTAGGAAAACGCCAAATTTTGAAGTTTTTTTCTTGATTTGTTATTTCAATTCAATATAGTATAACAATTAAAACGATTTTTTAAATAAACATGCCCAAAATATTTGTAGTTTTAGATCAAACATTCTTATTTTTTTAAAAATATAAGTTTTGATATAATTTTAGTGCTTTTTAGCAATAAAAAATAAGTTTGAAAAAGATGCAAAGAATTAACACCGTGTTCGTGTGAGTTAATGAGTTTATTAAAATTTAATTTCATAAACGTTGTAACGCGATAAAAATGGACATGCTGTCAACGGGACAGCATGTCAATAAAAACATAACCGCACTCTCACTTTAGCGCCCGGAATGAGGATAAAGAAAAACGAAAACCACACACACGCATCCGCGAAAACCGCACACACGTACACGTAAGTTGATAACGCGAATGACAATCAAAGCCACGTTCCGCGAAACCGAGTAAAATGAGAAAATGTTGCTTACGCGATCAGCGACATTTTTCGCAAACAACGACAACTAACCTTCCCAACAGCGGCCTGTTACATGTACCGGCTTGCGCGTGCGCGAGACGACTCTTGCGCCATGCGCCTTCCTCGTCTCGCATGTGAGAATCGTTAGAGGGAAAGAGAAAGAAATAAAAATAACCTAATAAACAAATAATTTACAACAATTTCATAACTCTGTCTCTTTCTAACATGCGCGTTAGATAGGAAACTATGTTTCTGAGAAGAATTTCGAGAAACTAATCATATAGATCGATGCGGAAGGAAATCCTGAGTAAATCAATATTGTTTTCATCGACCACAATAACTACTATTCTTTAAAATTTAGATAAAAGAGCAGAGACGGAGTAGACTGATCTCCCCTCCCCTTTTTCTTATCCAATCATTAATAGCCTTTTTAGTTCTCCTTTTTCTATTTAATAAACTAATAAATGTTAAAATAGTCAGTTAGATTTGAACGTCTACAATTTTGCTCTTCTAACATAACCTATACGAAATTCTTTTAGTTCTTACAATGCTGGTTTTTCGTTAATAATCATTCGTGAAATGATATTTCTTTTTGGCCAATCAGCTTGAATAGCTCAAGGCCACTCTATGTTAATTTAGCATACCCGTAAAAATGGAAATTATTCCAATTATACTCTATCCCCACTTAAGGATGGCATCCAATCAAATTCGTTATAATTTTCTCACGAAATTGTATAAAAGCGAGGCAATACGACGGTGAAATCAGTGCACCTACGGAACCACTTCTGGTAGGTACTCTTCGGAGAAGTAAACCGGATAGGTTAAAACTCCGAAGATCCTCTAGAGTGATCATTCCTGAGGAACGGCGCCACGAGTGTTGGTGGACCTAACCCCAAAAGGTTAACAATTCCCGGATAGGGATACATAACCTCAATCGGGTCAAGAACTCTCATTAACAATATTCCTGGACAAAGGATCTTAGTTCTGAGAGACCATGTTCACTTGAACGACGTGTCACCTGGAGCTCATTTCACACCACCAGGAGATTCCTGGATAGTAGGAAAAAACATTTTTGAAATATTAAACAGAACAATTTCTGTCATTAATACCAATAATACCTACTCATTAATAACAATAATTGTTTTAGCCCATGTTAAATGAAGTAATAGTGGAAAATTGGTTTCAACAAATAAATTATTATTCTCAAGACGTTGAGCCAAGTCATACTGAGACCCGTGCTGACTTAACGTCTGCCTACCAATTTCCCTCGACCAAAGGTAATTGCAAACACTTTAAGAAATATAATTAATAATTATTCTGTACAAAAGATTAGTAGGTAGTAATGGAAAAATTATGTTAACAATTAATTGTGACTCAATCTTATAAAGTACAAGAATGACTTGTCAAGTCGTTTAAAAATGCATAAATCAATTTTCCTTTACCCAAACCACTTGGAATCGTCTTTTTATTTAATAAAATTAATTAATTAAGCTCATATTAACACACTCTTGCCGGTGGAAAATTAGTTCCAACGAATGAATGATTATTTTCAAGACATTCAGCCATGTTATGGTAGGTTTCATGTTGTCTTGAAGTCTGCAGACCGATTTCCCTCGACCAATTTTAATTGCAATCATTTGTAATGTATAATTAACAATTTTTCAGTGCAACAGAAGAGTAATTGGTCATGGGAAACGTATTTGAAAAATTAATTGTGATTATTTTTTATTATTAATTTACTTTTATTATTCGTATTTCATTATTATTTATCAATTTTGTAAATTATAAAATATTGTATTTGTTGTTTATTTAAAAAGTATTAATTTATAAGATGGTAAATTTATTAAATGATTTTAAAGTCTGCTCGTAGATTGTACACGATCAACAGCATCTACGCCTCGAGCAGTATCATCCTTTGTCTGATCCTCATCATTGTCTTCACTTGTTCTCACTGGAAGCATCTCCCAGGCCCTCATCTTCCATTAGGTGCGCAAGTACCTGCTGATGCTGGACTCGCGCAAAGGCCACGTCAAATTCTGGTCGCCACAGATGTTACTGATGGTGGTGTCGCCGCGCTCGGCCTGCCTTCTCATCGAGTTCGTCAACGACCTAAACAAAGGCGACCTGTAACGTGATCGGCTACGTGAAGGCCGGCGAGTTCGTCGGCCAGAGCGTCGACCCGACCATCGAGGAGTACCTGCACTGGCTGAGCCTCATCTACCACATGAAGATCAAGGCTTTCGTCTAGTTAACCATGACCAAAAGCATGCGCGAGGGCCTGCATCGCCTGGTCTGCCTGTCCGTCCTCGGCGTGATGCAGCCCAACACTATCGACCTGGTATTCTACGAGCAGGAGATGCCGCGCGACTTCTTCAGGAACGTGTCTGGCTTGGGCAACACGGCGGCCTTCCCTTTGAGGCAGTCGATCGCGGACAAGGCATGTGCACATCGTGGGCATGTGCTCCGACGTGCTCAAGATGAAGAAAAACTTGTGCCTCTGCAGGAACTTCCACTTGCTGGACAAGTCTCAGATCATCAAAAATGGTTATTGACTTGTGAAATAGCATTCAACCCTTCTGAAATTTATTTATTTATTTAACAACCGTATTAGCATAAAAAATACAAAAAAAAGTAGTCATATTCTAAAGATAAAAAACAAGAATGAAAAAAGTATAGTAATGATTAGGAAGTTTCAAAAGTTGAATTCCAACAAATTAAGAATTACGCAAATTTAACCAAGTTATAATAAAACAATTTATTCAACATACTAATATAAACAATGTTTCAAGTAAAATTTGTTTCCCACAGTACTGAAAATACACTTTATATTACAATATGTTGTTTTAATGGGAACAAAATTGCTGAAATGAAATTCTTTGTTCATTCAGATTGTTATATTATTAAAATAATCAATTTGTTAAGAAAATATATTCAACTAACAATGGAAAAATTATTTATATTGCAAAAATAAATAAAAAAATAAATTTTAAAAAATAAGAACCAGAGTAACAAAATAAAAATATATTGCATTTGGTCTACTATTGAATTAAAATTATATTTGTATTTTAGGTCTTGATTAAAATAGAAGAAATGATCAGGTACTGACAAGACGACGTTCATCAAACGCCACTTAACGGACGAGTTTGAGATGAAGTATGTTGCCTACTTTTGGTGTTTAGGCGCACCCACTGATCTTTCTATACGAACCGAGGCCCTTTCAGATTAATTGTCTGGGACACAGCAGGCCATGAAAAGTTTGGCGTTCTACAAGATAGTTATCATGCCGTTATCTTGCTTTTTGTATTGTCCAGAGTACATACAAAAATGTACCCAACTGGTACATGGATTTACTTCGAGTGTGCGAAAACATCCCCATTGTTTCGTAAGGCAACAAGGGTCAAAGTGAAGAGCATCATTTTCCAAATGAAAAAGAATCTTCAAGTACATACCTTATTTATAACATTATACTTAAATGAAATGTATTAGAAAAGTAGTCGCATACATGAGTTGTACACATTTTAGTGTAATTATTCTTTATCAACACTCTTATCTGCGTCCATCAGTCACTTTGCTACGTCATTTTCTCTGTCTATCTTTTACAATTAAATTTGCTAATTGTGTGAGTTTTTGGCATACATACTGTACGCACGCGCGTCCGCGTCGTTTTACGTCGCGTCAAGTGTTTGGACAAGGAGAGTGTTGGAGGATAAATGTACAAAAATAAAGGTCAACAACTACACACATTGTAACTTGAAACAAAAATTTCAATTTCGTAATAATTACTTGTACTGTAGAGCTACTTTTGACGAAATAAAATGAATTAATTAATAAAAACAAATACATAATAAGATTAAAAATTAAAAAATAGCAAATAATTTCATAATAGTGTATTTTAAATCAAAATTTAATGACTTTCAAACAAATAATATAAATTTGGTTTCAGTACTATGACATTCGTGCGTACACAACTTGGAAAAACCCTTGTTGTGGCTGGTATGGAAACTGATTGGCGACCGTAGCTTGGAGTTCGTCGCGATGCCCGCTGTTGACTCCAGTGGTCACCATGGACTTGCAATGGCAGCAACAGATTGAATTGAGAATGATTTAAAGGAGATCCAGGAAACCGCACTACTCCCCAAAAATCATACTTTCAACATTTACAATACGCCTTGCGTCAGCTATGGTTGACCACAGTTGGACATAAGACGTATAAAGCTTGTTAATTTTTAATTGAACAATCATTTAAATTAAAAATTGTCATGTGTTGTAAGTCTTAAAAAAATTAAAAATTGTTCATACAGAAGTTATAATAAAAAATTGTAATATAAAACACATGTAAGTTTTCTTGTAAAAATGTATGTTTCATTATAATAGTGGAGTAAAATTGCGTTTTACTCCCTAAACATCAGGGAGTTAAGTATGACTTTTTGTGCACGTACAACAAAAAAATTTTTTTTCCCTATTTTATTTATTATTTATATTACTGCATATAGCAAATATACTCTTAAATAAAAGAAGGCTGCAATGTATATTCAAAATTAAACAGTTTAATATCAACATGGAAACAGGATAAAGTACATCAATAGTACATTTAATATTTTAAGTAATGAATAATAAACCATTTTTCGAATTAACATTTTTTTTTCAAACACATAACTTATTAATCTTCTTTCGTTTTATGAACATAGCATTTTCTGTCCCAATTTTGATGATATAATTGATTGCAAAATTTACAGTTGATGAAGTTGCAGGAGTCGTGCAAATCGTTGTACATGGCTGGTCATTTCCTTTGTTGATTGTTCAATGACCGTGCATGGCGCTGTAAAATTAATTAATACAAACATACAAATACTGTTAAAGTAATTTTTTTATTAACTTGAGGGAAAAAATTGACTTACAAGATTTCGTTTTCTATTTTAAAACATCGGTCCATATCGTCCAAATTCTGAAAAAAGCGCATTGACAGGTATAGGGGCCAGTTTGAAAATTTCTTCGTTCTCTCCATGTTTTTCAGTTCCCGTCTAAACTTTGTGAGCGCAGTGACCCATACTCGTCGAATAATTCGAACTTAAAAATAAATGTTTTACGTCATAGGTGCTCGAGAAACACAGTTTTTCTTCCTCCAGCAAGAGGACTAAAACAACGCTTTATTCCCTCAGGGAATAAAACACTGTCTTTGGAATAAAAATTATTTTTATTCCCAAGGGAGTGCTTCTCTTCCGGAGGGAATAATACACTATTTCATTCCCTCTCTGGAGAGAGAGAGAGAGAGAAACTGCGTTTCTCGAGTACGTATGACATAAAAATTTTTAAAGAAGCAAAAAATTGTTAAATAAAGTAAAAAAAAAATAAAAATGAAACCACATCAACTCACTTGTAATGCGCTGGTATCGTTTGAACTTTTGCATCTCTTGTTGCATACGGATGCAGGCTTCACTCGTGTATTGTGAGGTTCGATATTTGGGATGTGCCACAATCCCATTTCCTTTTTGAGATAATGTAAAATTAGATAATCCCGTTGATAGCGTTTGGGCAAATCCAGTGGGAAAAAATCTTGGGAAATTTCCATCCTTCTAACTTTCCTTTTCTGATAATAGTTCTGAGAATAGTTCTCATCTGAGGTCTGAATGGCAGATATTAACACCGACTCTGTAGATCATAGACTATGGCGATTGACTACTGTTTAATAAATAAACTGAATTTATCAGAAGGTAGCATTTCAATTGAACAATAAACAATTGCGACCGCCGTCGGCGGTTTCGATTTTTATTTTTATTTCGGGTTTTGATTTCGAATTCAATTTTAATTACTACTACAGGTATATTTATACATTAAAATATGCAAAAAAATGCACTAAATAACCTTACAAAGTGGATTATCTCAAAAACGGCTCCATGAAAGATTTGAATTTTTCGTGCCTCCAAATAAAAAAAAAAAATTATACTTTCAAAATCTACAATAAAATTTAGACAAATGCATTTGTAAAAAAATTAATGTTCAAGTACAATTTATACATAAGATACATATAATAATTGGTATTATGAACATCTTATGTAAATATTTTCCTTTTTAGAGCATTTGTGTATTGTATGTATTATTATATAACATTTATTACTACTGTACAATATATTTATACTATAAAGTATTCAAAAGATTATTTAAATAACTTTAATAAGTGGATTTTCTCAAAAACGGCTCGACGAAAGATTTAAATTTTTCGTGTCTTTAACTAAAAAAATTATAGTTTCAAAATCTGCAAAAAATTTACAATGCAAAAACCTGGGTTAACACATGTTAAAGCTCACCATGCTTTTTTTTTACACTGTATTTTTAAATAACGTTTATTATGTCACGTACTTTTTCTATTTGTTTAATGTTTTTAAATATTACAAAAAAAACATTTTACAGAATCTTGTAAATATTCTTGTAATAGTCTTGCAAAGCTCACTCAATTTTTCCACTTACTTGTTTACCTTTCCTTACTTGAGTGAGTTGTTTTACAAATCGAGTAATAATACGTATTTCCTTCTTCACACGTTATTCATCCTCAAATTTAGCTCGTGCTTTTAGTCTTCTTCTTAAAAATCACAATTCAGCAGCTTCAGAAATTTATCTCTTCTTAAAATAATTAAAATCACAAAAATAACAACAGTAATTTAACGAGACACATAACCTACGCTGTAATCGTAAACAATTCCATTTTCATTTTCAAATATCCGACGTTGCCAAATCATTTCAAGTGTTCGCAGACTACCGTCTGAAGTTGTGAGGGGGGACAATGAGTCAGGGGGACATTGAATGTCACTCCCAAAATTCAAAATGAGCAAAAAAATATAAAAACTGATCTTTTTTCAGAAATACACATCAAACCAACAAAATAAAAATTAGCAATATTAAATTCGACTGTATTTAAAGAAAAAGGTAAAATTCATTTTATTTAACTGAATTCAGCGTTACCCAGGAACAACGACGTGGACGTATCAGTTTTCTGTTCCCTCGGGGTGCTTGTTTTAGGTGAGTCCCCTTGCCTCTCACCATTGGGGTGCTTGATTTTTTATCAATTTATCAAATGTTCAAACTGTTGTCCATTTACAGTTTGACAATGACCTAAGCGTAAATAA
>JABFPI010000264.1:0-11154 GCA_022817465.1 Embidobia sp. ZL-2020 | reverse complement strand
ACATTTATAGGTTGAAGTGTACGAGAATATAAAAAGAAAAAAAATGATAAATCAGAAAACGTAGTTTTAATTTGTTAATGATTTGAAAATGTATCGTATCTTTTAATACTTTTACTTTTTGACAGATTTTTATAATTAAATAATACAGTAGGTTCTAAGAAGCAGCGCGTATTTGTATTTTTTTTTCGGACCCATAACAATAAATGAGTGAAAGAAAGAAAGAATAACGCGACTCTTAACAAATTGAAAAAAGATTAAGGATACGCCTTTTAGACTGCTATACTTTTATTAATGGTAAATTAATTGTCAAAAAAATACACAAATTATTTACTCTTTAAAAACAAAATAATATATTTTAGAAGTATTATAATTGAGATAAGTAACAAGAATTTTATAATTAAGTACGTAAGAAAATTACTAGTTATGAAGTTAGCACTCGTACCAACAACTCGGTTTCTCGCACGTGAAGCCGAGTGCAAAACATTTTTTCACTAGTGTGAAAGATACTGTTTTTTCTTCTCTTCTCGGATTGGTCAACAAAGTCCAAATTTATATTCTACCGATTTTTCAATTTTTTACCTTTGAGTTTAGCTAAAAATATGTTAATTAAAAAAAAAAAAACTAAAATTTAGATTTGGATAGAATGTTAAAATTATCAAATTAAAAATGTGTTTTTCATTTTCTTAAAAATAACAAAACGGGGATCTATCTAAAACAGAAAATGAAAAAAAGATTTCTGCAACGTCAAATCCAAAATTCGATACATCGATTTGGCATAGAATGACTCGTATATTTGTACTTAAGCAAGCACGGCCGTCAGCACCAAACAGATTATTATAATCCAGTGCACGCGTACTTGAACCGCCTTTTTATTATTTCCGTTACATAATATGAAATTTGACAATTTCTTGCTTTAAAAAACCTTTTTTATTGTACCCTATTCATTAAATTTATTTTTGTCACCTTTTTTGATTTTTTTGAAACTTAAACTTATATTATTTATTAATATTATTATTTATACAATTAATTTATATTTGGTTACAAGAATAAGCTATTAGACTGAGCAGAATATGTTCTTTTTATTTTTTAAGGATGCTTGGAATATCCTGCAGTAGTGTTGTAGGGGCTTTGTTGCTTCTACTGTTCGTCATTTGTGCTGTAAGCGAGGCTGTGAGATATCGAGTCAAATTTATTGTTTTTATCCTTCTTTCACTGTTAGCGGCGTCATGGAGTATACCGCTCATGTTCCTGAAGATAGGTGACTGGAGGAATGCACTGTAAGTCGCGAAACGCTTAATTTTATCGATATGAACTTAGTTTATTTTTATATTCAGCCGACAAGTCGATGACTCCTACGAAAATTTCGCTTGTTCAGAAAAATAATAGTTTATTAAAGTTTTTCCAAATTAGAGGCTTTTTTTGGTTAAACATTATAATAAACATTGAAATATTTTATATAAAAATAATTTTATAATTGAAAATCAGTATCAAATTTATTAAGTCTTTTCGAAATCATTTCTTTCAATTGGTCTTCGTCGTAATTATTTTTGGACAGTTTTTGTAGGACAACTTTGCTGAAAAGAATAACGCGAATTGTAAAATTGTAAAACAATTTTTAGACAAACATGCACGCACGCATGTGCATAAACCAGTAAACAGTAACATATATTTTAATAAAGCACAAAGACATTACATAATGCAAATCACAATTTCGCAAAGTTATCAAACTTAAACCAACGAATATATGTTTAAATAATATTAACATTCATCAATATTTTTTGTGCTTTATCAGAATAGATAAATTTCTTTATACAATAAAGAATTGTGTGAATATTTTTATCGTAATGTAATTTGCATATAAAAATTATCTTTTAAATTTTAAGAACTAGAAATGACACAATGAATTGGTTTTTATCTACGCTCTTTATAATTACTATTTTATGTATAACATAAGTTTAATTTAATATGGTAAAGAACAGTTTAATTTGATGTGCTTAAAAATTGCAAATATATTTTAAATAAATCGAAAACCACATGAAATGAATTAATAAACGGCAAAAGATTAAATTCAATATATGCTTCTTATGTGCGAAGTGTACTTACACACTGATTTCATTGAGCATGATTCAATCGTTCAAAAGAATGTGTCAATCAAGTATGAAATTTGTTTTGTAACAGTAATTCATCGGGTGATGTTGAACTGTAAAAGTTCACTGATAAAAGCTCAACGTTTTTATTTTGAAATTTGCAAAACTTGGTGAACATTCGTGATTTACATTTCATGATAACAATTTTTGTTAACAAAATATTGTTGTACAAAATATTCATACAATTGAAAGTTTATTTTTAAATTACAAAATGATTAAATCCAATAGAAAAAATTTTGAACCTAGTGGAGTTAACGAAAAAAAAAACTTTTGTGCTAGATAAGAAGAACAAAATTTTGTTAAACATGACGGAGTAACACACATTAATAATTTTCAGAAAACCAGCATGGGGGGCGAGGCAAATAGCAAAATTACTAGGGATCAAATTTTACGTAAAAGGTTTGGAAAACATCGTCCAAGACACCGGCATCGTCGTCCTCATCAATCAGCATAGTTCAATTGATTTATTTGGTAAGTATATCAAAATGCATTAAGTATCAGTGCAATAATTTGAATCGTGCCGCGATCGGACTTTCGATGATAAATCTTTTTCTCTTCTTTTTTTAAATTTTTTTTTGTGTGCTATTGTGTGTTAAAATTGCAAATCATCTTGGTTATTTACTGTTTTTTGAACAACTACTGAAAGATAATTAAACATTTTTAGAGAAGAAGGTAATTTTGTACGACTTGTTTAGTTTTTCATTTGCAATATTTTCAGCCTCTATGGAAGTCACATTTTCTGAAGCGCTTATCCATGAAGTATCAACTTTTCAAGCACATCTAAGTCCAGTTATCATTTTAATTAGTTTTCAAGTCATTTAAAATAAATTCAAATTCAAGATGTGGACATTCAAGCTATATTTCCTGATTGCTAACAAAGTAAAATATATATCATTATTCGCAAACACTAAAGTCTGCAGCACACTTGACAACTGTCGTCAACCGAAGACGTTATCTGTTAATTGATTTTAAATTTGAATTAGGCGACCTGTGGAGTCTTTTCCAGGGGAATTTTTCATCAGACTTATATTTTTAATAAATTTAAATTAAGTACTTTATATTTTATATTTTAAATAAGATTATGCTCAAACGTACAATTTTTCTTTATTAACATTTTATTATCATTCTGAAAAGTTATCGTAATTTTATTCCATTTTCTTAACTTTCTGAGAACAGACATTGCAATATTGTAATTTTTACAAATTTTCTATAATTTCCTAAATATTTTTAGAATATACTAAAATAAATACTTGTCTTTTTTTTCTACATTTTCAAAGCGATATTCTAGATTGTAATTCCTAATATTCAGATAATTAATTATAGTATTATTTCATACAGTTTACTAATTAATAAAAACTGTCTAAGTTGTTCGATTAACAATTTTTGTTTCAGTGTAACAATATTTGTAGCTTAAATCTTCTGTTATTTTGTTAAATCAGACTATCTTTAATGAGTTTTTGAATTTTTGTATAATTATAAATATATATACAATTGTACATGAAAAAGAAATTTGTAAGAAAATGGAATGCAATGAATTAACATTTACATTAATTATGATCACGGAGGCGTATCGTTCTTTATTATTCATAGAAATGTATAAATTATTTATTACAAACTTTAAAATATGGATTAGATATCCACAACTCATAGTTGTGTCTATTTACTAAATGTAAAAATCTCGATAATTGAAGCTTGTTGCGAATATTCGATATTGTAGTACAATAGCATTAATTAAAAAAAAATTTTATGTTCATTATCATTTGAAAATTTTTTAGATAAAATTGAATAATATGCAAAATTAGGCAAATATCAAAAGTACTAGGGATTATATTTTTATTTAAGCGAAAGATAAAAATTGATAATTTATTAGATACATTTATAGTACCTTTTTTGCACTAATCATTTATTACTAATTTTGATTTATTTTCTCTGTTTGTAATTTTTTTTTCTAACTTTACAAGTCACTATCAAAATTTTTGTTTAAAAATTACATTTTAAAAAAGTTGATGATGTTGAAATATTTTAAAGATAATTAAAATTATAATATTTATATTTGTAATAAAAAAATGTTGCGTTATGAAGAATTTATTGAAACAAATTTACTAACAATAAGTTTTAGCGTAAACAGGTTTTCTTCGTAAATCGTACAATGAATGTTATGCTAAAATAGTCTTCAGTCTGTCAAAGATTAATTAACTGTTCAGATAATTAAATAATGAAATAACTGTTGATAAACATTTTAGAATGTCAGTCATAATTTACAATTCATAATAAAATTTAAAATAATCATTGATATTATTTTCAGTTTTGGCGGAACTATGGCCTGTTTTAGAAAGATGTACAGTGATATCCAAAAAGGAAATTTTGTACTTAGGCCCATTTGGTTTAGCTACTTGGCTCTGGGGCACAATATTCATCAATCGAACAAATGTCAAGGAAGCACAGGATATATTCAATAACACTGCAGAGATAATCAAGCAACGACAAGTAATTATCAAGAAATGATAAAATGAATTGAAAATGTTAATGCTTTGAAAAATAGTATCGATTAATTGTTTACTTCTACTAGATTGAATTTAAGTATAAAAACCTAAAATAAGAGAGGAATAATTAACATTCATGACGAATTGAAAGGCCAAGTTTAAAATATAAATTAATGTTTCTACTTTAAAATATTTCTATGAAATAACATTTGTTTAAGAAACAAAAATGATTGGTATTAATTTTTTATTAACTTACTTGTGCCTTTTGATCAAAATGTCTTTTATTTAAATAAAGAACGTAAAATGTCAAATTTCTGATATAATTGTATATTTTATTTTAGGCAAAATTGCTTCTGTTTCCTGAAGGAAAAAGACACTCTGGAAAAGAACTTCTTCCTTTCAAGAAAGGTGGTTTCCACGTTGCCATTGCTTCACAAATGCCAATACAACCTGTAGTAGTATCAAGATACTATTTCTTAAATGATAAGTTGAAAAAATTCGACTCAGGTAAATTAATATAGATTCAAATTGAATATTTTATTCTTTTCTTTTAGTTTATAATCTAGATTTTTTTTATTATCAAATATTTGTACATTTCATGTTTATGGTATTTAAATTTGATTCTAATAATTCTTTTAAATAGAAATGCCAAGATCCAACTTTCTGTATTACCATTAAGGGCCGGCGATAGTAAAATTTGTTTGACAGAGACATAAAAACAAAAAAACAAAGAATAAAAGTGATAGCAAATATTATATTCATCTGTTTCTCGTTCTTTTTTCTCTTTTTAATGTTTACTATCGCCGACCCTTGAACATTTTAACATTAAAATGAACATTTTAATAACATGTCTTTGTTTAGGCAAATGTATAAAAAATAAGCTAATTATTATTACCGAATCTTGAATCTTGAACAATCTTGCACTTTGTGAAGCAAGCTCACTGTTATTATTGTTTATTACAATCAGTAAGTGATTGATTAATAATAATTAAAACGTGTAATCTTCGCTTTGTAATCTTGTTTAATACGTGCTTATTGCATAATGTAAAATTAATATAATAGTACTGCAAGTAGATTTTAAATCAAATCAGCTATTTCTATATATTTGTCATTTATTATCTTTTTTTTTTTTTAAATCTTCTCTGTTAATAAACAAAGAAGTTAAAACTTTGACTTTATAGAGATTCTCTGTGCTTTTTCTGAATTCTAATTAATAAATTAACGTAATTGTTTAACATATCCTTCAAAATGAGTTTATTAAAGTGAATAATAGAAACACTATTATTAATATGAAAAATAATTGATAAACGAATTTCAGGAATGAGTTATATTACGATATTGCCAGCAATACAAACGAAGGGTTTGACAACAGAGGATATTCTCGAATTGATGGACAAAACATACAACGCAATGAATAGAATGTTCGTGGCTTCATCGCAGGAGGTACTTGCACGTCATATGGACAGCTTGAATTCCATGGAATAATTGCAATACGTTTAGGATACTTCCAGAACGTGTTCCATCCTGAGCACAAGTTGCCAAAATTTCGTCCTATTCAACTTTTCTTCCTTCAGATAGCGAGGAAAGAACCAACACAACAAACAAGCAAAACGACGACGCAGCAAGTTGGAACTCAAAGCAGACTTTTTTATCCGTTCAAAACGTCTCATAGATAAATCGACAACGACCCTCATTCAATGGCTGTGCTAATCATGAAAAGTGCATATCAATGACCGACAGGTTTCATTATTTTTTTATTCAAAACTCGAAAAAAATGACTGAGAGCCGGACTTTTCGTATTTACATTTTTATGAATTTTAAAGCAATGACAATAGTTTAAGGAGATAGTTTTTATAAGTTGCTTTTAACTATATTATTTTTATGGCTTACGAAAATATCGTAATATTAATATTACTCGTAAACAATAAAAGATTATTGTTTTTTGTTCCTGCTGAAGACAGGAATCAGTTGTATCTCAAAGATATAACTTTTGTTGAAACATTTCTTATGGGCAATAATTAAGAAATTATTTGTATTTACGCGTACTGGAATTGTAATCATGTTATTTTACTACAGTTAATCACTTAATTTTTATATCGAACGAAAAATACGGTTCTCGTATGTCGAGTTCAAGCTTATCCTGCTGAAAAGCCATTAACTAGGCGAAACAAAAGCATTTAATACAACAGAGCCTAGTTTTTCTTCATATACGTTTTAATTCTAAACTTCAACAAAATAGATAAACAGGACTTGGGCTTTTAATATAGGAAATCTGACAAGGCAAGAAAAGAAGATGCATTTTTTATAAAAATACACTTATGAGACGGTCTCAGAGTTAACAATGTTAATATTTAACGATAATATTGATATTTGTGTGTGTATTTTGATTGCCATTTTTGATAAAAAATCATTTTCATTTCGCTTTCATTATATCCACTTTATTCATTCAATAAGACATCGAATAAGATCTCCAATATTATTCGAGATCTTCAATAATAAATAAGATCTTCAATATTAGTCGAGTTAAAAAATTTTCTATTTTAACATTAGTGTTTTTAAATTATCTTGTATGGTAGAAATGAACATCAAATTTAATCTTTGATTAGAATCAATAAGATAGATACCGTTCGCACCAAGTCACGTTTTTCATCTTTTCAGCAGATGCAAAACGTCAGTTTTTTATTCAGTTTTTTTTCTATAAATTGTGTAGAAGAATTAATTGTATGCACTTTTTTACGCTTAATGTATTACCTCAGATTTGGAACGTCAGTTATGCGAATGGTCCAATTAGTGACCTTCTCAAATGTAAACGTCTCAGAAGTGATTGATTTTGTTGACCATTATAGGCTCTCTGCAAAATAACACACAATAGCTAGATAAGTTTTGCAATAACCGATAAGCAAGCAAACTGGTAACTGTAATTTGATTATCTCTTTGTCTTCAAAATAAAATAAACTTGTTGAATTTATTTTAGTAATTTACGTTTTTGCAGAGTGATCACTTTTACGTGTTAAAATTTGAAATTATCTTTGTACCATAGCGTTTGATAATCATCGAAAATTGTATCAATGATTTAGTCACTAATTGGATCGTTCACTATACATTTTGTTATCTACAAATCATTGTCCAAAGCTTTTTTCGCTCAAGTCACAAAATGGCCCATAGCAAACTAGATGGTACTATAGAGATAAGAATAAAAATATTTTTGATAACAGTCAGTCGACTTTGAATTGAACGAAAAAAACTGATTCCATGAAATTATGTTTCTTGCGTTTCAATTAATCGAATTTTAAACAACGCTGCGCATTATAAGACTGTTTACTTAGATGTTAATGAAGCAAAAGAAATAACATTGTTCAATAGTTGATCCAACAACGAATATTGGATTCAAATTACCTTCAGGGAATATCAGCGAAACATATCACGCGTTTTAATATTTCCTGACTAAATTTATCAGTTGTATCACATTTTGGTCTACAAACTGTTCCTGGCGATCTCCGACGAGTCTTATATATATATATTTGCTAAATGTATTTTGAACAATAATAAAATTCTAAAAATACTATTTCTCTTTTCATCAATCATTTAATGAAAATTGACTGAAAGACTCGGAAAAACTGTCGATATTATAATAGATGTTTTCAAAAGCTTCAAATACATAATTTCAGAAGAAACGTTGGTGAACTTTTCCCGAAGAAACAATTATACATTAATTTTGTTCAAAAATTATCAATTACCTACTGAAGGTTTTTTAACAAAAAATATTTCTCTGAAAATCTCTGAAACATTTCAAGTTTGATTACCAATCATTTTTCAGAGATTTTGTTAGAGTTTCTTACATAACTATTTTCATAATCTGATTACTTGTATTAGGGTTCGAACGACTCCTTTTTAAATGTAATCCAACAGTTTTGAAAATCTGAAATTACGTCAAGTGGCGGTTTCTATGTGTGTACAATAATTACAATGTTAACTTACATCGAATACTTCCAAACCTTGGAACAAGGGCGACAAAAACTCTTCCAACAAACTAGAATTTGTGTGCTTCGTTTGAGCGAAACACCGTACAAATGTAAAATTATTAAAGATGTTTTGTAAAAAGCAGAATAAAGAATCCAGCAGTCATCTATTTTTACTAATGTGTACGTACATGTATATGAACGAATATGTATTGCGACTACTATTTTGGATATCTAGCAATAACGTGGTGTATTTATTGAACATATTTGAATTAACGATTTATCGTATGGTATTTTAATAATACTTTTAAGTAGAATGCAATCACAAGTTTGTTGCCGAATATCGAAGTCTTTTTCGCACAAAAATATACTGTTTGAGGAGATGACATCAAGGAAGTTTAAAAATAATTAAATTGATACTAAGTATTCAGAAATTATTATTAATATTGTAAAGAAGTCGCCTGATTTTTTTCAATTTTTTAACATATAGTATCAATTTATATTTTCTTTAAATAAGGCAACTTCCTATGTGATTAATAACCAGTTGATTTTTGGTATTTTTGTATTATTATATTCTTACATTTTCTTTTTTTTAATTGATTGATTGATTGATTTATTAAGCATGTTATAATTTGAATGTATATTTCTGTAAGAAATTAACAACAAATGAAACTCACGATAAAGATGTGTTTCACAATATGAAAAATAAAAAAAATGAACTGTTTATTAATAAATGACGTTACTTCCTTGACATTGTAGCCGTTAGCTTTCACATTACGTAACACGTATCAGTTCCTCGGATTCCCTAGCTATAATTTCAAAACTTTTCGGACCTTTCAACTTGATAGCTATCGATAGTTATGACATTCGATATATTTTATGAATCGTATAATGTGTGCGTAAATATATTTATGTATAACTATTGTTACTAATAAAATAAATTATTTTCACTATATAATTCTCATTTTCCTGTTTTTATTTCATCATTTTGACAAAAAATTCAGCTTTTCCTAAGATTTTCAAGTTAAAGTCTGTCTTGAAATGTCATACTTTTTAATGTCTTTTCTTATTGCGTTTCTGTTTTTGTCTTGGTGGAATGTCGCACAAAAAGTTATAGATTTCGATGTTTTTACATTTTTTTCCAATAGGAAAAGCGCCTAATCTTTCAAAATCCCTGAAACTTGGCTTTTTGTTTGATGAACGTGAATCGGATCTTTGGATTACAAACGAATTTATTACTTCGAATTCCATATCAAAGAGAGATACAGATGACAATTCAATATCACGTTTTGCAGTTTTTGATTTATCTTTCGATAATAGTAATTTTCTATCTGATTTTTTTGTTTTGGCTGTAAGAGAAATTAATTACTTTCAATTTTTATTGTAATATGCATTTATTTAAATAGATCAATGCTTAATAACTTCAATGTTTCAAAATACAAAAACTGAATGTATAAATATAAAATATATCAAATAAATAAGAGATAAAAATGGAATTTTAATACTTAGCAGAAAAAAAAGAAATAAGATATACGATTTGAACTTCACAATCAAAATTGCATGTAAGAAATGTACCTTAAATTATAATTAATTTTTCATTGTAAATTAAACATATTCTTATAATGTACCTTTGTTATAATCTGCAATCGAATCACAGTAGCAACAGTCTTCATACAAATTATTTCTTTTTTTAGACTTCGATTTGAACCAATATTGTGGACACAAGCAGATTTTAAGAATGGCACAACAGTTCTTTAATCTTTTTGTCGAAGTTGTCTTTTTTTTCGGTCTGTTAACTTTTTTTACTTTCATATTCAACTTCAATAATTCCCGAATTTAAAGCGCGATTTTACCTTATTGTATATTTTTTTGGTCTCCATATTTCACTTTGCATGTACTACTTTTTGCCAGAAATGTTTTTTTATACTTTTGTTTGTACTTGTTTCACTTAATTTCATACATGTTTAAATTTTTTGTTTATTGTTTATTCATTGATATTTTTGACAGGTTAAAATGAAATGAAAATCGCTAAATTGTTAAGAAAATATTTAAATTTATTTCAGCGCGCAAACAGGTCTGTAAATTTTTTGACAAACATTAAAACAGATTTATCCTACAGTATAAAACACTTATGTACTAACATTTTAAACGATGGTATATTGTTTTTAATCTTAATTTTTATCGAGATTCAATTTATGAAATACTTGGAAGTACTTTGCAGAACGATTGTTAAAAAAGGTAAAATACTAACTCTCTACTTGTCGTTATATATAATACTGTTCTTTGGTATTACTTTTCAAAGTCTATCATGGGCTTCTTAATGTTATAAGCCTCGGTAAGTATCTAGAATTAAAATAAATGTAAGTGTTAATTTATAAAATAATGATGAATCAGAAAGTACTTTTAAAAAAATGTTTCTGAAGATTTTAAGATGTGACAAAAAAATTTTAAAAAAGACAAAATAAATTGTCGAAACATTAACTGAAAAAATTTCATATTTAGAGTCCTTTAAAAACCATATTATGATTATAAATACAGGAAATATTATAACATAAAAAAATGAGT
>JABFPI010000263.1:0-11160 GCA_022817465.1 Embidobia sp. ZL-2020 | reverse complement strand
ATTGTTTAAGTTATGCATTATATCTGTGACATAGAATACGGCACGTTTGTAAGCATTAAAAATACCTTTGACGCATAAGATAAAAAAGTTCCTTCTTCTAAAATAGGTTGATTTAAAATCTTTTCTTTCGTAACACCATCACCTGTAATCACAAACTTTCAAATTAACATACTTAAAATCAACTTCTTCAAAATAGTTCATAAAGAATAATTAAATATATATATTTATACAGTGTATGAATGGCGCAAAAAATTATACGCAGAAAAATTGCTTAAAATAAATTCACTTGAAAGATAACTGTTGACATTTCTTTTTTGATAGACTTGTAATAAATAACATCTTTTTAGCAAACAAATCTTGCTGTAATCAAACTGCATTTGCCTTGACACTTTTATTGATTTAAAAAAATGACTTACTGTTTAAGTTATTTCAAGGTCGTGTCTTTGGAACAAAATTATAATTGAAAATGTAAAAAGAAAATAAACAAATTTTATAAATAATAAAATGTTTGCTTTAAAATGATTTTTAAGTTTACATTTTCTAGAATAAATTTGAACAATCAATAGCTTATCTCTATCAAGCTACCGTTTTGTCATTTTATGGATGGAAGTTGTATGAATTGTTAAGATAAAAACATCGTTTATACATGTTTCGATTATTTGTACTTAATATACAAATAAAAAATGGACTTTTTATAAAAAAAATGATGAAATTAAATTTTAGTTTCATCGATCATTGGGTGTTAATTGATCGACGAAAAAACAATACAAATTGACGTAAAGAGGCAATGAAAGGTGAGGTTATGACGAGTGACAGTTTAGTGTTTACATACACGCATCTAAGAGAGACCGAACGATGTCGGTTCGACCGTGTTCGATTGCCGCCCGGATATTTTCGTAAATATCTTGCATCGTTGGTTCGTGGCGTTGAAAAAGTTTTATTCTAACATTTTGACACTCGGCCGCACGACAAATACTTTAATTTCGTCGATTTTCCAGATGAAATTCACTTGTCTTTTGACATCGGCGTGTCAATTTTGGGCGCCACCTACAGCTACATTCGTGGGATACTATTTTTAAAATGCGCGCCACCGAGTGCAGCGCCAAAAATATCCAACTTATTTCTATGTGCAATGGGATTATGAATTGAATTTAATACTACTAATTATATATAATTGATCTTCCTGCAGGAAATCGAATGAAATCGAATTACAAACGCAGCTTCAAATATTGTAATTAAAATATCGATTAAAATAATTGAATTTAATGATCCATTTATTATTAAATAAAAGAGTTGATTTTAGAGCGCAAAATACAAATTTATTTTACCGGTAATATAACATAAAAAATGGTATGAGAAAAATAAGTAAAATATATTTTGATACTTTTTTGACCGTCACATTTGATCTGCTATATTAAAAACTATATATTTAATTGGAAGTAAGATAAAAATACGAGTTTTACTAATTATTCTGTAACGATCAATTCGTAATTTTTAAAATCAACATTTTAAGGCGCCATTTTAAAGTAAAAATGACTTTTTTGAACTACGCAATATATATATACATATTTGTAAACTGCAGATATTTTATGCACGAATAGTTGAAAAGTCAATAATATTTCAATACTGTTTGGATGAGAAAAAAAATTAAGAAATTATTTCACTGAGTTTCTTCGGTAATTTTACATACAACCCACTATTTTGAATTTCAGCACAAAAAAACTTTATTTTGACACTGGATTCCAAAAGAGGACGCTTTAATTTATAAGACCATGCAAGTAATCTAACAAAATCTTTTTATTAGAAAACAAAATCTTTTTATGTAGAAAATTATAAGCTCAAAGTTATTATTGAACTAAAAAAATATATGTGCAACTTAATGGGTTAAGTATATAAGCGCCGCTTTTATTTTCAAAGGCTATTTTGTTAAGCTAGCGAAACTCATTTTTTTAAACAAAATAAAAGAGCCTTTTAATTTTCTAAAATTTTGCTTAATGTAACCAAATTACGAATTCTATAACAAAATTCCCTCCAAAATTTTTTCCGTGCATAAACAATTTATTAGTTATGTTAAAAAAATTTCAGAAAATTGGATTGCAATATTGACTGGAAAACGTTATTTTTATTTATTCATCTATCGTTCTATTATTAAATTAATATTTAATATAATATGTATTTTAAATTCTTGTGTTCTAAAACTAATTAACCAACCATGAAAAGAAACATTTATGCATTAAAAAATAAATCAGATAAAGATACAATGTTATCTTCAGTATATATGGTATTTAGCATTTTTAAGAACGCATTATATGGTGCTAAATCAAATATTTTGCCGCGCAATCCTAACCTGAACGTATAAGTGGTGCTGTAATATGTATTTTTATCAACAAAAAATAATAACATTATTTATGAATGGCACTTAACACTGATGGAAGGATCACATCTGCAAAGATATTTTCAATCTCTGACAGTCGTGTAAACTTTGACAAAATCCTTCTTAAAATTTTAAATCGCGCAGAAGCAGAGTTTAAACAAGAAAATAAATGTATGTATATTGTAGTTTCAATATTATTATGATTTTTCTTAGTAATTTTATTGACAATCGTGGATCGATTTAGACCAATCTTATATATAATATTTCCATATAATGATAGGGCAAACATGAAAAAGTTTTGATAAAACGCTAACTAATTCACTGTTTTATTTTTATATATTTATAGTTTTCAAATATTTAGGTAAACAACTGGAAATTGTGTAAACAAAAAGTGTAAAGAATTGTTTTTTCTTTGTAATTTATAATTGCACACGTTTATGTAGTTTCAGATGAAAATATTTTACTCTTCTATTCTTGGTTCGGACCAACTTTTCGAAAAGCTATTGAATTATACGAAGGAAAAAAAGTAACCAAAGTTGCTACTCAAGACTCAGAGGAAAACAAAAAATCCAGTTTATATTTTCTACGAGTAAAGAGTTCTGAATTTATTTACACTCTTTTTCCCAATATTAATTATTGTACTTGTACATTCTTCAGGTATAATCAATTTCAAAGTATTGTAATTTATATTTTATTATTATTTAATATTTAGTTGATTTTAATGTACATCATTCAGATTTTTTATTACAAATATGAATTTTAGAGACGAAGTTTTAATAAATAAATCTGCAATAACTTGTAAACACAATTTGGCATCTTGGTTGGCTTTAATTGATACTGATAAATTGGAACAACAACACATATCTCCCGCACAGTTTCGTGAACAATTGTTATATCAATTTTCATACAAACAACATGACGACGAATCAGGACAATTATAAACTTGTTGCAAAACTGGGAAATCTCAAAAATATTGTTCTTCTATTAAAAGCTATTAATTTTCAAGATGTAACAAAAATATTTCACATTTATATGTTAATTACTTGAAATCAAAATAATTTTACATTGCATCAATAATAATAACCATAATAATTTTGTTCTAAAATTCTCATTTTTTCCCTATACTTAATATATATTGAAAAAATATATAAATTAGTATCTGTAATTTATTAATATATTTTAAACTAATTTTGTTTACAGGTTGCAACATGTTTTGCTACTGAACATGGATTAAAGTTGACAGTTGAGGAAGCAAAATGCATGCAAGCCAGTGCTTATATTCCAATCAAAGCATTCGAAGACTTTTCTTTACAAGAAGACGTCATTTTTCGAATAAATCTCAACATTCTTGTTGAATGTTTATTCATGTTCTGGAGCAACATAAACACTCAAGCTAGCAATGTTGCCATGCAAATAATATACAAAGTAATTTATGAAATTTTTTATTATGAATTCAAAAGATAAACAAATATATAAGATTGACTAATTACAAAGTACACTCGATTTCCTTTGGTTTTACGCATTTGGAACCGGAAATGTTCTGTTTTTACGTTATCCCTTCCATGCAATTTTAGAGAATCTTGAAGCTGATTGGTTAATAGTGTAAAAACTAAGAACGAAACAGTGTACCAAACTGAGAACATATAAAAACTGGGAAAGTCGAGTGTACGAGCATTTTTTGAGAATCATGAGAGTTAACATTATCTTTTATAGGATACTGGATTTCCAGTTACAGTATTAATTGAGTTTGAAGGAATCATTACTGACTGCTCATTAAAAACTCAAGACCCAGATGAATTATTAGACTTTCAATTAGATGCAGAAAACGTAATCAATAAGGTCGTGATGCATACAGACTTATTAAAGGATGTTTTAGCAGAACTAGATCACACGAGCGATGTACTAGAGGTGATTACATTTTTTTAATTAGAATGATTGCCAAAGGAAAAAATTATTTACCTTCTTCAATCATTAAATTAACTTGTTTTGTTTGAATTTTTGTATCTTTTATCAATAATCATATTCAAATTTTAGTTGTTTCTATCGCCCTCGCCACCGTATTTCAAAATAAGTACCAATGGACTTGCAGGCGAGTGTTGTGTTGAAATACCGCACGACAGCGATTACGTTGACAGTTTTCAGTGCAAAAATGCAGAAACATCGAATTACAAATTTAGTCATATTAAACCAGCCATGAAAGCTCTCCAGTGTGCCAACAAAGTATCGTTGAGAACTGATGTTAATGGATTGCTATGCTTCCAGTATATGATTCGAGCTGAAGAAGGACATACTTTTTACATTGAATACTATGTAAGAATGAATCCGTAAAATGAATGAGTCAATTTTATTTTTACATCACTAATACCTTTCTTTTATTTTCCAGATTTCTCCCCTCGCTGATTTAGAAGATTAGATCAAATAATAACTGATTTTAAATAATATCATTACATGTACATAATTAATTAACAAAAGTAATTTATATCGTCGATTGATTATAATCTAATAAATGTATACAATTTACATATTTTGTTAATAAAAATATTTTTACACCACTAGTGGTCCTGGAAAAAATGAGTACTTTCTTCAATCGTGGAGAAAGTAGTTTTCTCCACTGCCACTCGTGGTAAAATATAATATTAATACATTCGGATTTGCCTGCCTGTTATTGTATCTTACCACTAATTCTTAATATTTCAATTAAAACTGAATAATTATCAGTAAATGGTATATTTATACAGTTGCGAAAGGTTTAAGATTGTTACATTAAAAGAAAAACGACTGATAGAATTTTGTAGTTACATTTTTAGACTAGAAAGACAACGCACCTCATTTTTATAAATAAATTGTTATGTAATTTAGCAACTCCACTTAAAATGCACACTTTAATAGCAACAAAAAACATGTAATCATAAAATTTTCATATTATCATAACAAACCACCAAAAGAAAAATAATCATTTAAATCCGATGCGCACGAATGTACACTGTACACTATAAAATGACTCATGAAATAAGTTTGTGTTTGCTTCAAACAAATAAACAAATGACAATGAGGTAAAAGTCCCGATTTACAATCCTCTGAAAACGCATTTTTATTACGTTTAATACAAAAAGTTTTAATGCAATGTTTTAATAAAATGCTTTTGTATAATTTATAATAAATTAGTCATAAATAAGGACATTTATCTGAGGTGTTAACACATTCTGAAATAATATCGATTCAACAGAATCACTATAATTTATTCAACTGAAGGAAGTTCTATTTTCATCGCAAAATTGCTTATCAGCCGATCAAATTTGATGTGACATTTTTAAAACGCCTCAAGTACGTTGAGTGAATAATGCAAAAATATATGATTGTAGTATTACAAGGCTTTTATCGAGATTTTTTTACAACCTTACATTCAACAGTGTCGACATAACATTTTATTGTAGTGATGATTACTATTTGCATAAACGCCAATAAGGTGAATAAACGTTAAGTCGAGACGATGATTGATGGACAATTGAGCTGAAATAGAAAGTGTTTTTAACCCATTGATGACAATAATTGTTGTTTGCGCCATTCGAGGTGATTGAAAATCCTTACCTTGTGTAATTGTTTTTCTCACCTTTAACTCAGGTCGCAAATTTTGCACTCGGTCACGGATTTTCAATTTCACTGCCCTTGGTACAAAATATACTGTAAAGTCCGTGCAAAATCGGCATTAGCGCCAAAAGTCAGAATCGATAAAAGATAAATTCTGATTGGATTAAATTGACTCTCGTCCTTTTCTGGTTTATTGCAGGCCCTATGTTTACATTTTTAGTTACGATCGCACTTACGACGATTTATACTATTTTTGGTGCTGGTTTTAATTTTCCATGGACTCTTACTTGACAGTACTTTACCTAAGATAAAACAATTTAAACAATAATGCCCAATCATTTTGATTCGATAATATTTAGAATTGAATTATTTTTTATAAATTTTTTTTTTCTAAAATTCAATGATTTAGTAACAAAACACAATCAAATTTTATAATATATAATAATACAATTGAACATGTTATGAGGCCTTGTATTCTGAGATTTTCAATAATTCAATATAGCTAGATATATACAATGTTATATATGTCAAATAATAACGAATCAAAAACAAAACATATCAGTCATTTTAAAATCACCCTTGTTTTAAATTGTTTTTTCTTGGGATACACTTCCTATTCTAAAGATTCACTCGATTTGTTATTACAATATCATTTGCACAAAAATGAGTCGAAATAGGAAACAACGGTTTGTATAAATTATATGTAATAAATAAGTGAAGAAAGTCGAAGGATACAAAAATATGCTCTCGCGTTTCACCAAGTTTCTTCGGAAGATGAATTAAATAGTAACTAACGTAATTACAAAAAAGTGATTGACTGCGTCCATAATGTATAAAAATAAACCACGCGTACAATTATAAAAAATGTTTGTCGGCAGTAAAAAAAGAGAGGAGTCTATGTTACAGTAAATACAACGAAGATGAAAAATAGTGATGGCACATATTTGTCTTAATTGATACAAGTATATACATATTTTAAACTGCTATTTACAAAGTGGGAATGCGTACATCGAAACTTCATTCCATTTTAAAGACGATTCGAATATTTGTTTTTATTCAAAGATCCACGAATTTCGACAAATATTTTATTAATTACACATGTTTTTTTGTTTTTATTCTACAAATGTCAATTTTGATTATGTATTTTTACATATGAAATAATAGTATTTTTAAATATTTTTAGTTTAAATACTGAACATTCATATAAATATATTTATTAAGCTTGTTTAAAAGTTCGAACATGTTCATTTGATATAAACAGTTACATATTATTTTTATAACTCAAACAGTTAAAGTTTTATGTATGTTAACTTATTTAATTATATTTGCTTACATTTGCCTTAGACGCTCTGAAGTATACACTGAATTAACAATTTTTCATCATTTTCTCAGTGTACACAAAATTAATTAATTTGTATTGTCAGTTGACTATGTCGAAAAATTAATTAATTCAAAAACACTAATTATTGTATTCAAATATAATACAATTTTATTACAATACTAAAATAGTTCAAATTACATATATTGTTCGAACAGGGTTCATAAACAAGCCTAGTATTTATATGAAAAACATCAAAATAATGAGTATGTATTTTAAAAAAAATGATATAAACACTATTGAAAGGCGATTATGATTGCAAATAAACTTGCTTATCATATAAATAACTATATTTTTCCTTTAAAAAGACTTTCCTACGAAACGGCAGATGATAGGTTTTTAATATCCTGACTGTTTTCAGGTAACATGATAAAAGAAACTTTAAATCATGTCTACTTATAGTCATTAATAATTCGTTCAATCGATATTAAAAAATACATGGAAATTTAAAAATGGACAATATATGGATGAGTTAAAAATGAACCTGTAAAATTCAATTATTATTGTGTTGCATAATTTTGGTCAATTATTATACATTAATTGAACATTATAAACAATTTCAAATAAATATTAATTGGATTGAATATATATTAATAAAAAATAACTACAATGAAATTAGTTTTTACTTAAATGAGGCAATTTTTACTAGACAATTATAAATTTATTTACAACAATTGGAGGTTCTTTTGACAAGCTTTTTTCACATCATTGATGTACAATCTAAAATGTAAATAATCACGTGGTATTGGTGATTAAACATTCAGACTAAATGGCGCTGAACAAAAAAAATAGCTTTTTGTTAAATAAATAAAAATTAATATCGACTGTTTTAAGAAATATTATAAATTATTTACTTTCAAAATTAAATGGATATAAACCTGAATCGATTTTCTATGTATGTGTACAACGAATTCGCAACTCAGATTAGTTTTTAATAGTCGCCGCTCGTGGCGCTGATTGCAAATACTTTTTTATGAGCAGAATATTTTATGCATGGAATATATGGATATTATTATATGTTAAGTGTAACATGATATTAAACGTGAGATTTTGAAAATGAAAAGTAACTTCCTTAATGACTATGTGGCAATATTTTAAAAGTATTTTCAAGACTTTCCATTGCTGTAAATGTCATTTTACATGCACATGTTAGAAACAAAATTATTTTTCGCAAAAAAGATTTTTTTCAGTGTTAAAATTATTTTTACCATGTACAATTAACATGAAATACTAGATATACAATGGATGAAAATACATAATATTCAATAAAAATTTGTTAGAAAATAATAATATTCAATAAAAAATTGTTAGAAAAAAATGTTGCAAAAATACAGTATTAAAAATGACAATTTATTTGAATCAGTTTTATCGGAAATCGTCATTTTTGTAGGAAAATCTGTTTAAACGAATAGTAAATTTGATTTGACACATTTGATTTAATTCATTAGAAGCAAAATTCGTTGGAAAATATTAGATCTTGTAAATATAATAAATATATTTACATTTTGAAAGTGGAACAAATATTGTTCGTAATTTGTAACAAATAGTCGAATCAATTTCAACTAAGTATAAAATAATACTTAAATGCTGATTAATTCTAATATGACAAAATAATCAATAAATAAATAGTTTTTCAAAATTGTTGCATTGTTCCGTTTATCCGAAATTAAACTAAGTCAAAGTGAAAGAGCAAGTATGTGTTAAAGTTTAAAAGAATTTTGTTTAACGTTTTTGTGTTTAATGAATATAACATTAAAATCAATATAAATATGAAACTTGCTCCTTCTCAATATATAAAACGATAAAAATCGCAGTATATACTTTTGAGATAAATAAGGTATCATAATATCTAATAGAATGTTCAGTCTGCGTGATGATCCATCGATTCATTGCCGTGCATCAAACGTCAGAGGAAACTATATGCATTTTGAACCGCTCTACTGCCAGATGCGGAGTCCGTTTGGTCAATGTTGTTTGTTTGTTGCTCCAATCGTTCCAATGACTCTACCCGTGTTCTTATGGATCCCCCATATGTCTGCACCTGATTAAACAATTTAATCAACGTTAGAATACAATATTTTATATCAAACTATGGTGGCAGAAACAGCTTTAAAGAATTCAAATTCAATTTAAATTTTACAAATCAGCTTTTGCCACTTTCTTTAAATCTATTTCAGTTTGTTGTTTCTTAAATTTTAAAAATGTATGTTTATGTTAAATCAGAATTTTATAAATAAATAATTTATGCATGATTTTAAGGAAAAAACAGGTTACACTAAAAAAATACTAAATAAAATATAATCAAAAACTTGACAACATTTGAAATTCTATTTATTATTTAAATAGAATAATAATTATAATACAATTATAATTTAAAACTGTCCAAATGGACATTTAAAAAAAAATTTTTTTTTTAATGCCCAAGAATAATAAAGTAAAATAGTTAAATAACTGCTTTAATTACATTATAAAAGATATGTTGAGGATACTAAGAAGTTCTTTAATATATTCATTAAAAATTGAAAATAAAATCCTAATGTTTCATTAAAATTAACATAATATATTTACATTTAATTAATGTAGAAAGAAACTATTTTTCAACACATTAAAATTATTATTTTTAAATTATGTTTTGTATTTTAAGAATATTATTAAATTAGTCAATTATTTGATACTTAAATAAAAAAAACCTAAATCTTTTTTATTTATTATTTTATTTAATTAACTTTTTTTTGTTTTTATTCATTAAATCATGTTGATCAACCTGATTTTTCATTATAAACCATAGATATTAATTAATACAAAGTATTAATTTTCATTATAATTAAAGTAATTTCAAATAACATTACTAGAAATCAAAATACAATTTTTTTTTAGAAAATTGTCAAACAATTTAAGAAACTTATTCACCTAAAGTGAGCTCATATTCCCACGGTCACGTTATTAATTTTGACCTAATAGATCATAAACATATTTTAAAACCTACAATTTGGTCTGATTACTTTTTAATTTATTTTCCTTATAAGCATTATAAAAATGACTATAGGACTAAACTATAAAGCAATACAACAAGTTGATCTAATGGACAAAACTGTCTGATGAAAAAGCACTGCCTTAATTTGTTTCTTAAATCTAAATCAAAAGACTTCGCATTTCATATAGCGATTTCTGCTTACTGAAAATGTTTATTTAAAATTAGCACATCTTGGCTTTCATGATTGCAATTACGTTGCTTAATGTTGTAAATACAATTTACCTAGAAAAAATTCAATCAAAAGATAATATATTGATAATAATAAGATAATATATATTATCTTTACATAATCTGATTGAAACAAATTATTTAACTGCGTTTTCTTTCGAAAGAAATTAAAATGAATACAAACAGACAACAAACATTTAAGTTGAAAATACAAGTTACAGAAGATTCGTGTAGAAATGACGAATACAGAAATTTTGATTGGCGCGAATCGGTATATGGCCATTTCGCTGGTACTCGAAACCTATGAAAGGATCCGCGCAGAAACTGATAAGTGGCTCGTCACTTTGATCTTGTTATTTACTCACTGTCTGTAGTTTCAGACTTCAGACTGTGGGAGTAGTCGGGCACTCGTGCTCACTCAAGAGGAGTTAGACTTCCGCTGCTGACTCTTACTTCTCTTGGCTCCGGGGCGGCGGCAGGCCTCCTCAGTAGGTCTTGCGACTGCTGTGCGGCCGTCCCAGCGGAGGTGTGCTGCAGATTGCGCGACGAAGTATTTGCTACGACAAATTCCGTCAGCGTCACGTCGGCTGTGCCACCGGATTCGAGAGGTATTGCGTT
>JABFPI010000262.1:0-11161 GCA_022817465.1 Embidobia sp. ZL-2020 | reverse complement strand
TCGATGATGCCGGCAGTTTCCGAGCAAGACAAAACGCCAGTAGTCGGTCTGTGATCCATCGAAGCCGCGCGCTGCCTCTTGTGTGCTCGGTACCGCACGAACAACGTCCATGGGTGACAAGGTTTGTGATCTGTTCCTTGCCATAGACTGACGAACAAGCCACGTTCGCCATTTTGCTGCCCCTGTCCCCAGTTATGACGTCGAGCTTCCACCACCACCGCTGCCACCACCACAACCACCACCTCCACCACCGCCACCACCACCACCGTTGCCACCACCGAACTTACAGCCCCCTTCGACGTAGCCAGCGCCACCGACGCAAACCGTTCATCTTATCTCTTATTCGGGAAATATGACAGGCTGCCGTTGCAACTTGCCAATCTTCCCTTCTCATGTCTTTCGATCTTTACCGACTCCTTTGACCCTTATTATCTCTTTGGTACCACTCTTCAGCGTGGAACCAATGATCAAGCCTCCACAGCCCAATCGATAGTCAAATGATTTCAGCAAAGAACCAAAGATCCGGCTTGAGATTAGGAATCTGCTGTCGGTTAGGTGTACATTAGAACCCGCAAAAGGTGTAACTTCTGTCAACCTTCGAGGAAGAGACGGATTTATCCTTCTTCAGGGTCTATAGTACCTCCCTTTGCTTCTAAGTCTGTTTCAGACTCGAACAGAAGGGTAGTTTTGTTGTTTTTCATAATGAAAGAACGAGGAAATGTAGACCTGGTCTGTTCGTAGGGTGTTCTGTTCTACACCTTCTCTAGGTTGGTTCGTTTTCCCTGGCAGAAAAAGAGCATCTGTCTCTCTTCATCCGTACATAATGGAAGAACGATAGAAGACATACAGACTGCTCTGCTCAGAGACTCGACTGTACCACACCTTAAGCGTTTGGTTGGTTCCTTCGCTCGGGCAGAAGGAGAGCAACAAACGAAGCCTTCGAGGGTTAACGAAGGGTTGCCGAGAAAAGGGAAGGCATAGGGAAGAAACGAACGAACGAACGTACGAACGAACGAACGAACGAAGGGGTAACGAAGGTGCCGAGGAAAAGCTTCGATCGTGAGTGGGACATTTGTCCGCTCGCGGAGGGCCGGCCTCACTCCACCCTCTCCCTTTCTCCTTCTATCTCTTTGCCTCTTTCTCCGTGCGCCCCTCTCGCTGGCACACGGAAAACCGTAGTGGTTCCCAGTATTCGCAGACGTCAGTGCCGAGTCCCTTGGTTCCCAATCGAGCGCGACGAGCAAACGGCCAAACCGCTCTCGGACAGTCACCCCCGGGCTTTTTTCTCGTTTCGTCTTTATTGTTTCGCCGTTCGGTACCGTCGTTCGCCAGTTTGAGTGCCCGCGCGCGACGGATCGAAGGCAGGTTTAGGAGGACCCTGGTCTGAAGGACGTCGCGCTAGTTGCCGCCGCCTTCCTGTCCCCCAATCTAACATGGTAAGACGGCGACCGAGTCTTGCAACTGTCAATAATCGCGCGTGCCGACGAGTGCGCTATTTATGTCCGCTGATCATCCTCTCGCTGACGTCGATGCGTCGATTGCCCATTCGACACGAGTGCGCGCGAGTGCTTCACCAGATCCAATTGCTAATCTACGCCCCTGGCCGTCAGTTTGCTGCGATCCAACCGACCGATCCATTTGTCATCGCGACTCTTTCAACTTATTAATCAGGATAATAATCGGATCATTTTTCTCCGAGTACCACTGATCATTATGTCATCGGCGCGCACATGCGCGCCGCGCCGGTTGCGGACCTTGGCTATATGGAGCACACTGAATAATCACATGCTTTTTGGAATTTCGCCCCGATTATCGGTCATCGATTTCGACCGCGTCTTCTTTCATCAGTTTCCGCACAGTCAGATACGAAAAATCCTTCTGCCCACCTAAGCAGTTTCTTCATTCTTTTCTCGCTTCCCACTTGTGCCCAGTGTATTACTATATCAGTCTACCGTCAAAAAATACAGCTCCTCTCGATTTTGTCCCTTAAATTATTGTTTATAATTCCAAAAAACCAGTGTACATTCAATCATCTAACTCAATCTAATGTCTATTTCCAAAATGGTTCTTCCGTAGGATCTCTAAAGAAAAACTCCTCCAAAGAGTTTTCGTTTGAACTTTCTTGACGATAGATTAGTAACAAACGGTCTCCATTGACATTGACAGTTTCGTTTACTCCTTCTCTCAATTTTCTCCAATCTGCAAACGGAACATGTACTTGATTGTTCATTCATCAAATGCGAATAAGAGCAAACAAAAACGGTTTCATCCTTCAAACGGAGTGGTTGATTAGAAAGATCAAAGTAGCAAGTTCTTTGGCAAACAGTCGTCGATGTGGGACCCGCGCATCGGCGCTGGGTAATACAGGTTATGTGTCGGCATTGTCCCGACGTCTGTAAGGAAGCAAAATTTTCCGACGGTAAACACGGTCCGTTGCGGATCTGACCTACATAAGGGGCTTCTACCTAAACACAATGTAATTTGTGCACCCTCTACTCTCTCTCTCTTAATGGTACTGGAGCTATGTCCGCAACGACAACAAGGGTCACATGAATCATGGCTTGTGGGAGTGTGTACACAGTGGAGAACATCGGACGGAGCATCACGCACATACGCACATGCTTCTCAAGCAATTCAGTGCAGCGATTCGGGTCCGAAATCCATGTGACACATTTCACTCCGAGTCTCTTCCTCTTGTCAACTCACACATACAACTCGGACATTGCAGCAACATATCTGCTTGTTAAACGCGGTTTTCCCAGCGGATCATCGCGTCGTCTAGACAGACCCACGGTCCATTAACTGGTGTGCGAAACCGATTGCTCTAGTGACCTTTATTTTCGAGCTGCAATGAACAGACCAGCATGTTCAAAATTATTGATTATCCGGAATTTCAAGATTGCGGCAACCACAGTAGTGCGCTTCCTCTCGGTTTCTCCGTCTCTTTCCAACCGCTCAGCCCTGTTCGCAACTACAAATTGCAGTTTGACATTGTTTGTGATTGCAAACGAAAAAACACTTAATTTGATCTTTAAGTATTGATCGGCTTGTATCGCAGCGGGTAATTTGAATCAACAACCAGACTCTGGCTTCGACGGAACTGAGATAAGACAGAGTAGAATAAGAAAGGGGATGCGGATAGGAGAGAGAAAGAGACGAGGAGTAAAAGTTTGAACGGAGGAGTAGTTGCATGCGGACACTCCAGTGTGTCGGCGCTAGCGCTGCTGGCGATGGCGGCACCAGCCGCTGATTCGCTCGTTCTGTCGCGCTTATGACCACGTCCCAAGGACAGGCCGTCAATTGAAAAGGTCAATCCTTTTAAAAGGCCCTTACCGACGTTTTCCATTCATTGAAATTTCTTCGGCGAACGCCATTTCCGCATCTCGTTATTGTTACCAGAGCGCGCACGATGACTCGCGTTTGACACCCCCCTCGCTCGAATTTGTTACGTCATCGACTATCTCGACCTAGTATGCACGAGTCGCAATCTCCTCATTGCGATTCTCCTCCCTTTTTTGCGATTATACAGTTATATTCTTATGTCCAGCTTGACTTTTTCTCTCTCCTTTTTTTGGCTGCCGATCGCTGGGCTTTCCATTTTTGGAGCTCGCTTTTTCACCGATTCCTCGTCACTTAAATTACATCATTATTATTATTATTCGTGGCGAACTTCTTACTGAACTTACGAAAGATTTGTTAAAGCGAACGTTCAAATCGTGATGTTCTCTAATAAATTCAAATAAGAATGTTGTAATAATCTGTATCGCTCCCAATTCGAGGTCTCTTTTACAACACTTGTCCTTGAAAATTATTCAAATGTCATTAAACCAAATTAATTATAAGCAACGATTTGACTCAGAATGACGGTGGAGCAGTTAGCACACATTTCATAAAAATTATAGTCAAACATTTATTATCCGCTTCGTTTGTTTTAATTTGCTAAGGTGTGAGTTGTTTGATCGGTTCGAACTAAAAATAAATTTACAATCGTTTTTGAACAAAAAAATATTGCAATATAAATTACATCTAACACGGACACAAGTAGTAATAAATTTACTATGACTATATTCGTCAATTTAAACGAATATATTTTCAGATGGTTGCACAAGCTTTATTCCTCAAATTTGCGTTAGGTTTGATTAACGTCGAAAGTGAATTCGTTTTTATGAAAAATATATAAATTACAGTGGAATGTAAAATAAAATTGTTTTATAATAAACGTACTCATAACGTTTCAAGAAAGAACTCTCTTGAACATAAAACTAACTCAACATTTTCATTCTCGTTCAATTACTTGAGAGGAAAAAAGGATGAAACAACTTTGTGCCGGAGTATATTTTATTCTTCTATTCACTTTAAGAAAATTAATATTTAACGAAGATGAAAATTAAATTTTATTTTTATGCAAACGTATCACAAATTGATAAAAGATTTAATGCGGTTTTTGGATTAAACAAATTTAATCGAATAATCCAATTTTCTGCAGTTTTAAAGCAAACTTGAATTACCGAAATACATAACTTCTCCATTTAACTTATTTATATAATAATTAGATAGATTTTCCACATTTATTGGTCGAATGCAATCAAATCTGTATTTTATACACAACCCCCCATCTTTTTTATATTATATAAGATAGTATTTATTTATTGTAAAGATAAACGAAGACAATCTCTGAAATAAAAGAGAGATTCTGCAGCATAAAAAGTCGTGTCAATTTTCATGTAACGATTTAATTGATCACTTAATTAATGTATTTTATATTTATGTCTTAACAAAAACAAATGATTCGAAAACAAAAATAAACTGACAGTCACATTCTTCTGCTAATTACGCAAGTGATTACTCCAACAAACTGCCAAGAAAACATTACTTTTATGAAATAAGATCACATGAAAATTTTGTATTACTCCAATTCATCTCGAGAAGTGCTCTAGTTCATAATTCAAATCGATTTTCAGCTCAATCTTGTCAGACTCTGAAAGTCGGAATTTAATTTGTGTCTTACTATACCGCAATTCTCTCGTTATATTATCACCGTTGATTATTATAAGTTACATTGTCGTTTATCTGTTATCTGCTAATAATAATTAAAAGTACAGCAGTTTATCTCGACGCTTTATTCAAATGATTATAAAGGAAACAAATTTTCGTATTGATCCGATGATTTAGCGGGTGAGCGTTAATTCAGACATTGAAAAAAAATTTAAATCACGTTTGTTACATTGGAAATATAATGAATGAATGAATATATAAAAAATTATGAATAATATATTAAAAATTAATGTGTATAAAAAATATTTTGATTGAAAGAAAAAAATACACACGATTTTGGATTTTGCGTGCAAATTTATATTTAACTAAATCACACTGTCAATTTGCGAACGTAAATCCTGCCTTTTCCGTTTATAAATTTGCCAATTGAATTTTCTCGCAGTTTAGTACAACTGGTTAATGGAAACCCATCAGTTGAGCTCGATATATATTTTTCTGAATTAATCTCGCAACATTCCTCACGTCGTTCGGTTGGAAATATTTCAAAATACCTATGCCTTGGTTATCAATAAATCAACAAAGAGAAAACAATGGTAAACAATCATCATTCGACACTAATTGCAGCACGAATCGTTTCGAATGAGCAAATTATTTAAGCAATAAAAAAATTGCGAATTATTAATTTAAAATTGTGAAATATTCGTGTTGCAAATATTTCATTAATGTACAGCGGTGCACGTTGAGGTGAGAGAGCTGACGCAGATTTGGAGTTAAAACGTAATCTAAAAATATCGCAAATGTCATTGTCTGATCTTGGTTGAATGAAATAAAATAAAAAGATTTCTGAATCATTAATTTTGCTATAACTTTTACGCACACGATTCGAACGGAAGATACCGTAAGATAACATTTGTCATGTTCTTTAGACATTTATGTGCACATTGTCAACTTAATGAAAACTATTAAAAAGAATATTAAGAAAGATTACTTCCGAATGATTGAGCGTGATTACACATTTTTCTATTGCGAATGAACGCGAATATTTTCCATTAATCATTTCATTTCGTGTTCATTAATATTACAAAATTGGTTAAATGTAACAATTGTTAAACATATAAATCTGGAAAATATTTTTTTTTAATATTATTTGGGTGTGTGTCTTCGTGGCAAATGTTCGAACATTTATTATTTTCAACATGTAGCTTAGTTTTTGTTTGCAAAATTATAAAATATTTTTTATGACTTCACACTGTTAAATTATAATTTTATATCAATGAATCTGTGAAACTTGCATTACAAAAACAAAAGTTTGAGTAGAATTTTTGCAGAGTATAACTCACAGTATAAACATCGGTTGAATAATAATTAAGTAAAATTATTAATGATAACAAAAAAAATCATAAATAATTCAATATAATTGAGTGAATGGAAATATTAACGATTATGTTATTTTTTCACTGAAACAAGTGTAAAAAGCTATTTTTGATTTTTACTTTTTTTACATTAAACGTTATTCACTTTTTTAAATCAATTTTTATGGATAGAAAATTAGGTCAGCAATGTTGGATTTATAAATTCCGTATTTTTTGTAAATTTTGTTAATTTTTACAACAAATTTTCAATACGATAATTTTTGTAATTAAAATGAAATTTGTTAATAATTAAACAAAATTAAGCATAAATATTGTTTGCTTGAATTGACAATTTATAAGGTAATAGCATTTTTCGTAAGCAACGTGAAAATTTTAAATGATTTTTTCATAGATGCACCAAAGAATGTTTCCCACGACTCTATTTATTGATATAATCGTCCTTAAAAGGCGTCTTGGCAATATTGTAAAAACTGAATTAACTCAGTGCTCTATTAACTTGCGTGCTTATGTAATAAACGTATTTTTACAACGAATCTAAAGATTCCATTTTCGTGTAAATTATCGCACTAACAATGACAGTTGTGCAAATAAGACTAACAAAAAGCGGAAAAGACACATTGTACCAAATGTTATTGAATACAGTGACTCATTCATTGATATTCATCAAACAGTACGCAATAAACTATAAACACGTAATTTGTGCGACACATTTTATTAAATGCGTAAAAAATGCTCGCGTCTCGTCATAAAGTCGTCGTTTTATGGCTCGCTCGGCCAAAATTCGTTTCTCCGACAATTTCGTATCTTTTTTTGCTTCCTCTATTCTTCCTCCCCAATCAGACTTCTCGTTTTCAAACGCAGAGCAAACTAAACTGAAAAATGAGTTACGTAACATCGTCACTTATTGTTTCAGTGTAAAATTGATTAGATTTTACGAGAAGTTGGAAAAAAGTTCACGTTCGTTTGAGTAAAAACGTAAACCCGGTGTAAAATATCTTCGTGACTTCCGGTCTTACTTTCGACGAGAGTGCAAATATGAGAAGGTCGAGGCGAGGTCATTTTCTCGATATGTGACCTTTAGAGACTCGCGAGCGAAACATCCGCGGCAAACTAGATGGCGCATCGCGGGATATCTAAATTTCTTATCGATCACAACCTATTTATAATTCATCTGCGATTTTTGATTCTTGTCGAATACTTTCTAATTTCGATTTAATCCTCGTATAGAGTGGTGAACGATTTTCGTATCGTCATAGAGTTCATTTGAACATTGTCGCACGATGTGTATAAGTATATTGGCTGAAGAAATGATTTGTTGAAGGGTCCTTTAAAATTTACTAGAATATATTTTTTAAGAAACAGCTCCAATCGAGTTCACTCAATTTTGCTCATCTTCAGAATGACTCTAATAATGTTCAACGATTTGGTTAAAATATTTTGGTTCATTTTTAGTTCATTTTTAATTATTTAAATTAAAAACTAACACACTAGAACTGAGATATTATATCACATGCATATTTTGAAATTTTTTATTAAACGTATAAGAAAATAAGTTTACAGAAAAAATGAGTCTAACGATGGAAGATTAATTTCAAAGCCAATTCAACTGTACTGTTGAACGTGATATAATCAGATAAAAAATGATTGTTTCGTGAACATTTTCATCCGAATATTTATTGGGGAAATCGATTATCCCTTTGCAATATTACTGATTAATGTCAATGTCACCGAGGCTCCAAAGTAACGTGTCAAAAATTGTCGGTATTTAAATGTAATTTACGAAGTTTAATATAACAATTAGTTATCGCGCGTTCAATCGACATCGCACCTTTGTAAAGAAGCAATAATCGATAACATTCAGTTGAGACAGTGATACCGAAGTTGAATGAAGATATTAGCAATTTGTTCTTATTAGATACGGGGCAACGAATGTATACAAATCCAGAACATAAAACGATAATATTTGGCATAGCCGGTGTGAAGAAACGCTTTATCTGTTAACACTGAATTACAGATTAAAGATAGAAAAAACAAGAGTGACATACATCTAACCATTAAATAAACGTATGAAGTTTATCAGATGTCGAAGGAAGCTACTGACCATGACATAGTTTTTCTCTTTTGTCTAATCAAAGTCACAATATTAAGAAGATTGCATTAGAAAGATTTGCCGTTTTTACACAAAAACAACCCTTTGTGTTTTTTAATTCGTTTATCTTATGTCACTTTTTTTCAATAGACACGATTGTACGGACTGTTCAAGATTTCCAAACCGTTTACTTGTCTTTTTTATGCTTTTTTTTGTTCAGTTACAATTATTTTTAAACGGGGATTACAATCAGGATATTTTCCTTGCTTTTTTGTCGTAAAACTTTAAAACAAATTCATAAACGTATTAGAAACATGGAAACGGTATGTTTATTTTTACGTCTGCGCCTTCATTATGTGCGTTTTATTTTTACAACCAATTTAGCAAATGAAAGAAAAAATCCCTCTTTGTAAATGAAATAGTTTGTTCTGCTTTTGACGTTGATTGTTAAATCAAGTTAATGAATTTTACATACTTCCAAGTTTGTACAACTTTTTCTACGATTAAATAAACAGTACCCTTCAAAAACGACTAAGAAAATCATTTTCATTTTAATTCGAAATATCATTTTTGTAACGAAAAAAAATTACTTGACGGAGATATTAGAAAACTTTTTAAATTATTTTTGCTCTTTTCGATTTCCACTTACTTTATTCAAAAAGTTTTCAATAATGCTCTTTGGAAAACGTTTGCTTATCACAACCAGAATTTGGATGTCACATGTGGAAAAACCGATCAATATATTCAGCCAAAAAGAAATTACATTATCTGACAGTTGAAATGAGATTGTTAAAAAAAAGGTGCATTTATGGAAACTGGAAATTGTCCTCTCAGATTAAAACCAAGATTGTTTTTCAAAATAATAATAATTAATTTAGTCACAGAAAAAAACTAACTTTTCTCGTAATATGTATAAAACATTGTACAATGAACAGAAATTTGATCAACAAATAACTCTTTTTGCAAATGGTTTGAAAAATGGTTTACAAAGATGAATTTATAATTTAATACAGAAACTTTGAAGGAAATTTTAAAATATAATATGTATTAATCGAATTAGCGACATTATTATTTCAGTAGTGCTAATATCATTATCCTTGCCCAATTTGAGAATAAAAAAAATGAATACGTTAACTACTAACTGAAACACCACAAAATCACTGGAATGATTAATAGCATAATAATTTCACTTAACTCAAAAATTTCAATTAAATTCATCAGTGCTATGTGAGTTATCTATATTAATTATTATTTTAAATTAATTTATTTATTTAATATTATTAAATTATAGAAAAGTCTGGTTTTATCTGCATTCATCTGGTGTTATAATAGCATCATTTGAAATCAATTTTGTTTATGTAATATATTTATACAATCATATTTACACTTGAATGAAAGACAAACAACAACAATATATATTTAAAATATATTTTTAATTTTAAAAACTTATAGTCAGAATAATTTTAAAATGTATACATAATATAATTTACAGAAAAAATATGAATATTTATTCGAAAAAGAAGATTTTACTTTCCGCATAAAAAATACTCACTAGATTATTAATTTTATTACAAAAATATTAAAGTCGATACTATATTATTTTATTTTAAATCAAATTTTTTTTTAATTTTCAATATTAATATTTGATTGATGAATAAATGTTATTAATTTATTGCAATACAAAATTGAAGAATTTAGTACAAAATTATTAATGTTTCATGTATATTTCATAAGCATTTGATAATATTACAGATGAATGATATTACTGATGAAGCTCGCGTTAAAATTTCAAGGACGAAAAATATTATTATTATTATTATTATGATATTTTACGATGTTTACGGATGGTTAAACAGTTTCGGTACAGTATGTGTACTCTTTCAAGTAACCGCCTAGAATGCTCCTTGTTTCGCTTGCTCAAAGTTGACCTTGTTCATCTTAAAGGCCTCGAGCATCCCCGTTGCCTTTGACTTTAAAACCCACCCCAGTATGTGCATGATAAATGTGAAAGCCAAAATCACGGTCTTACTGAGCTTGACCTCCAAAGTTTTTTTGTCAATAAATTACTCAATAGTTAACTCTTTCAGTTTAACAAAAGTTAAAATGATTATATGTCGTTTTAATGATGAAATACAATTTGTAGCCGAAAAAGTGATTGATTCAAAATTTCTTTTTCTGTTTAATTAAAAATACTCTAAGATAGGCAATTTAGTTGAAATTTGATTTTCAAAATCAAAACAAGTGTACGACTCAAAAGAGATACAAAAACTAACGTACACTCTGGACCGAACAAATTTTGGATACACGATTTCCCAAGTCCGGTGACATTTATCCAAATTTTCGTTTCATTTTGGAAAAAGTGTTATCAAACTTCAGGAACTTTGTATCCAACTTTGATCCAAATCTTTGGTCGAACGATCCTAAAATTTGAAAGAAAATTTACAACAGTTTATGTTTTACAAATAATGCAAAATTTAATATGCAAAAATTCAACTATGGTCGCATCAAATATTAAATATCAGATTTATTACGTTTTATGAATGAGTACACGATCTCGAGTTAAAGGTTCTCTAGATCTTAGGTAATAAAACACAACGTATGTGTTTCTAGAGACAAAGAACACAAAGTGAGGCTTGGTATGATGTTGAAATAAGAGAAGAAAACGTCCCATCATATAACCATAATTTTACGAGTTATAGAAAAA
>JABFPI010000261.1:0-11166 GCA_022817465.1 Embidobia sp. ZL-2020 | reverse complement strand
GTAGGAAAAAATTTTTTCTTCTCCAAATGTGAAGAGAAAAAAAATCTTTTTTTTTCAATTTTGAGAGTCTTAAATTTGTCAGATTCTTCCTGAAATAGAGAAAAAATTCTTGAAGGAAGAAATAATAATTAAAAAAAAAGACATGTTTCTTCTCAAAGCAAGGAATCATATATTTTCTTCCCTTATTGGAAGGAAGAAAAGCGTTATTTGCAGAACCGAGAGCGCGGCCGATATCAATCTCAAATCTAACGCGCACGTTTCGTTTTTAATCGGCCTGAATCGTGCGATACGCTTTCCGGGAGGCAAAAAAGTTATCGCACCGTGTTATTTTGTCCCGAACCGGCAGAAACAAAGTTCGTAATTCAAGATTACATTATCAAAGGCCGGAATAAATAAAACCTGTCGCTTAAATCTGCGCGCGAGAAAGAGCGCTTAAATTGCGGAACGCTTTTAAAATCGCTTCCGCTTCTAGTTTAAAGCTATTAAACTAGGTTAGGAGTTGAGTGAAAAATTGTCACGGCACTCTTTGTTTTTGCGATACAAATATCGAAATTCCAACGGGCGATGGATTTTGGTAAAGTGTTCCTCCTGCGCCGTGCCGATAAAACTATTGCGGAAGGGCTTTAAATACTCGACTAAGCGCAACGATAAAGTAGGCATTTAAACGCGTCAAATAAATCGTGCCTGAGCCAGTAAATCTCGAGCGTCCTTTCGATCGATTCTTTCTGGTTTTGCTCGCCGCGTTCTCTGAATTGTTTCGTCGTACTGGTCGCTCCTTTTTCCTTTTTTCTATACTCCATGCACGAAGTTTGATACTTTTTTATACCAGGGGAGGGAAGAAAAACGTCCACGAAAAAAAGAAGAATACGAATTTCGTGTGTGTGTAAAACGCGTCTATAACACGTTCGTATAAGTCATTGATATGCAGCTTATGCGTGTTAAACAATAATTTCATTCGAGAGCATTTTCGCTATTAATTTTTTAATTTAAGCTTTGGATATTTGTTTAATCTAAGCTAACCGAGTAGTTGAGGTTTTGCGATAAAGTCACAGGTAATTAGTAATGCGACTGTGTTGGGAGATAGTGATTATAGTTGAAAATAATGAAGATTCTTAGTCGGAGCAATTAAATTTTTACCGCACGGAAATTCTACTGAATTATTAATAACAATATATTTAGAGATAAGCGGGAACGAACGAATTAATGTTCAAATTTGTTGTTTAACAAATTCGTTCAACATTATTCAATTATATAATGAGTGTATTATTTTTGAAACGTTAAAAACAATTTGGTTGTGGACCTGAAACGTGTTTCTGAAGTGGCGCAATGTTTAAAAGAAAATTTTAGTAGATTAACATTTGAAAACAAAAATTAACTTATGTAAATTTGCGAAGTGAGATGACAGTCCGACGTGTTTCCGCGGGTTTTATTTTTATTATTATTATATAATAAAGTTAAGTAAGAAAAGCTCATTGGAATAATTAAAAATGGTAATAAAAAGTTAGCCACTTAATATGGTGGCTGTTTTTATAATTATTACAATTTTATTTGACCAAAAGTGCGGACTTTCTACAAGTATTGCAACTTTTTAGCGAACTTTTATAAGTCGGTTTTTTGCGAAAGAAATTCAGAGTTAAATGATAAAACGCAAACAAAAGTCATGTGTGAAATTATATCCTAACAGATAATAATGAATGTGTTTGCAAGAATTTTCATTTCAAATTTGCAATCAAATCAATTTTTAAAAGCGAAGTATTTTCGAATACTTTTAAGAGACTTTCAAAAAAGCAAATACTCTACTCGTTCTTTTTACAATCATTCTTATTTTACTTTTTGAACCTCGGTCGAAATATTGGCAAAATTGTTATTAGTCTGAAAATATTTCATAAAACAGTAATAGCAATTGTGATTATCGAAATATTTCTCTAAGCTGCGGGTTTCTATAAAATGTTGAAACAAAGATAGTTAAAACGAGAGGAAAAATCCACGCCAGTAAAGGAAATATCAAGCAAATGAAGCGGAAAAGAGAAAGAAATTGAACAGAAAAGTGAAAAGTTGTGTTTATGAGTGCACACAATAAATATCATGAATACGACGTTACTCGCAATTAGAATCTTATTGAGTCTTTGAAAACAAGCTCGTTAGTATTTTAACCGAAAAAAATGAGGATCCGTGTTAACAAAAACGTACATAAGCCTTATCGAAAACGAACGCAAACAGCATCTATCAAGATGGCAACTCGTAACAAATGGCCTAATTGAATTCGGACAGCCGACGCCGTTTATGAATTTCAAGCCAATTTCAAAACAATAATCTGATCCCTGATAAAACATATCCGTGCTAACGGTAATTCCCGGCGTCTCCCGTCTTGCCGAATTCCTTATCTCCGGCGTCATCATTCGCTGTCATTGCTAACTCTTAGCTTCGTCCTGTTCGAGATAATTCCGGGAATTGTGGCCGCGCCATGTTTATGCGAGAGCGAGCCATTCCTCGAGTGTGCCTAATCGGCCATTCGCTAGATTAGACAGAGGCCTTAATTATAAAGATCCTGATTGGTTACATTCTCGGGAGGATTATTCCGCGCGGCAACTTTAACGCCAGACGTAGATTACGGCTATCGCGTAAAGAAATTTGCGAAATTGCGTACCGCAATGACCAATGCGCTCACGTATTTCCCCGCCACGCTAATCGCGCTTTTTCCCCTTATATTTAATTAAGTCGCAACTTTTTCTGACCCAATTCCGGCTCTCCTCGGTTCATTTACTTTTGCCCAAATTTATCGCTTTGAAATCCGAAAAATACGGCTGTTCATTCAAAACTAGTGTCTTGTTTTTAAGCCAAAGGTTGAATATTCGAACAATTAGTTTCATTTTAAGTGTTCACATGAAACGGATATGTAAAACTTTGGCTTATTTATTTTCAGTTTTCACTTATTTAAAATAAACCAATGACAAATTTTTGATAATAAATATAGTGTAGTAAATTGCATAAACGCAATAAAAATGAAAATTCAATTCTTTTGAATTTAAATTTTAAAAAAGAATTGCGTTTAATACAAAAATGTAAATAAAATTATTATGTAAATAAAATATAAATAATTGTTTTTTAATACTTTAATGAAATTTGAATAATTTATTATATTGTTATTTCAATACGAAACACATTTTTAAGGAAAAAAAGATATTATTATTTAAGATATTTTATCACATTTATAGACTTTTCGTTTCAGACGAATTACTTCATTGAGGTAAATTATCTAAAACTCACGGACTTTGAGGTGGCAGAGGAGGATTTGCTTCTTTATGGTGGGACTATAAAACTTGTAACTTATCGAAAAAGCTGAACAGATAGATAAAGTAAACGAAGCTAAGCTAGGTTTATCTAAATCACGTAATTTGAAAATTTTATTTACAATTTTGTATAAAGATTGACGATTGAATATATATCATGAACTTGACTTCATCTTATAAAAGATCTTTTTGAAATGAAAAATGATCGTGTTAAACCAAATAAATTCCTGTTACAGAAGTAAATCTTTTCCCGTGAGTTGTGTTGATTAACGAAACATTCACTATGCAGTAACAACTGTAATTCAAAATATGTTGAATTTTATTTTCTGACCCTAAAAAAAAGTTTCGAGACGTTCCTTATCACTTTTGTTTATTGGCAAAATAAAGCACAGAGGATCAGGCGCAAAAACGGCCATTAAAAGTTTCCAAGTGATATGATTATTGGAGTTTCGTCCTTGCTGACCGACTGGGATTAAGGACTTGTTCAAGGAGTGGCTAGGTGCCATATTATTAAGGCTCGTGATCCGTTTACGTTGACGCGGGGAAACTCACTAAAAAAGCCATAAAAAGTTGGCGGAATCGGATAAGTTTGATACGATTTCCGTTCCTCGTGACCCTGCATAATGAGAAGACGGCGTCGGGATACTACAACTCCTTACATTTATCGCGCATTAGATCGATTGTTTAACATAAAAAGAAATCGTATCATCAATTTACGCTGTGGGCAAGTCGTTCGCTATTCATTTGTGAAAACTATGCTCGAAGGCATATATAATATAATTTTTTATATAAGATATATGATATATGATATATTGTATATGATATATCTGAGGCAGTATGGAAAAACTAGTTGACTTACTTTTCGATAAATTTGACTTAAATATGCAATAACCTGATTTTTTGCATATTTACTTTCTGCAAACATGTTTCAAACGCTTATAATGTTCCAATAATGGTCATTATAATGACTGATTTTAATTGCTTTTTCATACCCAGTAATGATTTTTTCATCTTACATTTGACTGTTTGGACAAAACCAGTTGACTATTTAACTAATTTTTCCATACTGCCACAGATATGATATGTAATATAATATAAATTATATAAATATCTATTCTTGTGACGTTTCAAAAACGCGATCGTTTAATTTACAGAAGACTTGTAAATATTTTACAATTATTTAAATTGTACGTAAATTAAATTTGGGATTTTATTGTATTTATCTGAAAATTGACTAAAAGGAAAAATATTTCACGAGATTGTTCTAGTTTCATTGCTTCAAATCCCCAGGGGCTACAACGGACACAAGAAGATTGGACAATGAAAGTCATAAATTCAATTCGCATTTAAATTTTGTATGATTTGCTGAGAAAAACGCGAGACACGCATTCCTACGTCATAACAGAAATAATAGACTCGAATTGGTGATTTGCTTCAAGCGCAATTTGTTCGTTCTTATTTATCAATTAATCCAACAATTTTTATTTCAGAATCACGTAATTTGGTTAAAACTTGCTGATACATTTTGCTTCCGGTTCATTAAAATCAAGACAAGTTGGATTACTGTAATTAGCTTCATTTGCATAAAGTTGTTTCGACGTTTTAATGCGCATTGAGTTTTGAGAAAATAAAAGTTATTAAAAATGTCTAGTTCTCAAATTGAAATCAAACGTTTGAATAATGCAAGATTATTATATTTTATGTACATTTATTAAGTGTATGTGCACAATTACGTGGATTTTTGTGTAGTTCAGAATACATAATATATATTAAATCATACATTAAATATGATTCATTAATCACATATCAATTATCATGTATACGAAATAAACCTTATTCTCTCATCAATAGAATTGTGAAAAATGAGCGAATTCTGATTCCCGTGTTTCACGATTGTTCCGCGAGAATACACCCGAAAAGAAGGCTCGCAAAATGGGCGGTTTAATTTAATTTGGTATGAAGTAACGAAATGCGTCCAAAGTGGACGAGCAATTTCGATACTGACCCACTGCACCATTAATTTCTGGCAAATTATCATACGACGAGCAGTGTACGATTTATGCGTGAAATACGATAGTAGTTAATGGCATTACACTGGCCTACGGATGAGGGCATAATGCGTATCATGGGAGTCATTAATCCAGACTTACATAATCATTTCTGCGCTTTTTGTGATTAGAGGTCGTGCCGTAAATCAGAGGTTTGATTGATTTGCATTCGAATTCGAATACGAGCAACAAATCATGATGAGATTTAGCGATTTTCAGGATCGCATTTTTCACCGAATTCCATTCTTTTATTTCTTCAATAATTTTTTAAAACATCTTTTTAACTTATTTATGTAGTTTTCTCGTGAGCAATAAGGTATAAAAATTACTTGTTGTTTAAATTTTTACACTGATCAATTACTGATCAAATCCAGCTACACTTTTATCAGTTTGTTAATACTAATGAGAACAATGATTTAGAACTAAACTTCATTAAAGGTGATCTCGAGAATTTGTTGAAGGAAAATGGTTAATGTACCTTCGAGGGCTGTGGGATATTTATTTCGTAGGGTTTCAGACGAACATGTTCGCGAAACCGCGCGACTGAATTACATTTCGTGCCGTGCGATGGCGTTCCAATGAGAATTCTGTTAGGAACTATTTGACATATGTTTGGCTTCGCGGATTAGACTTAGAAGAACGGCTGAATTAATGCAATTGATTTGACTAATTGTACAAATCCCTTCGAACTAATTAATGTCGATATTATTGGCGGAAATTATTACCTTTCGGTTCAGCTATTGCACTCCGCTGAAGGCTGCCCGTTTTACCGCAACTGACAATCCTCGTTAGATGTCGACAACTTATTTGTTGGATACTAATTATTGCTTACATAGTTTCGTGACTGTTGATTTATTGTCTGCGTTTAAGGTATATTGATCAAATTGAGGTGCCGGTATTACAGGTATTTGCGAGTGACTGGGGTTGATGAGTCGAGTAATACTTGTTGAGGCTCGAATTATATGCTGCGTAGAAGGAAAGAGTAATAGAATTCAATGTCTGATTGATATTGTATTTTAATTATTGTTTCCCTGAATGAGAACAATATGATATTTAATATAGGAAAGAAGACCTAAATTAGTACTTGAATTAATATTTCACAAAATCTCATTAGTACTACAATAGTATTTGATCACTACACGGAGAAAAATATATTTATAAAATAACTATGAAACATTGTAAAAGTGTGTTATACTTAAGTACCTTTTGTTTTCTGCAATGTCGATCTCATAAATTACTAAGATTCATATTAAAGTTCCATTTCTGATATTATAATTTTTCTAAGTTTAAAAAATTAAAATGGTGTCATGGTTAAGATTGTGACGGGTTGTAAAAATGTTTACGATGTAAACATAGTAATTTGAAATGGCCGAGTAGCCAAAGGTATTAATGTAAACATCTAGAATAAAATGCAAATTTAGTTCCGTGACAAGGTGTGTGCTTTATAATTATAAAAGTCGAGTTCATTTCTTGGTTGGAGCAAAATTAAAAACATCAATTAAAATTACCAAAAATTCACTGAAAATTTTTATTACAAAAAAAATATTATAAATTTTCTGATTTCTCATATTAATTTTTACCATGTTTAATTATAAAAATTTGGAATAAAATAAACTACTAGTTAGTATTAAGTATCAGCATAAATGTATATTAAAGTTGGATAACTTAATATTTAAAATAAAATATAATAGATGTATTGTTTTAATATATATTTTAAATCATTTGATTTTCTCTTTATCTCATATTGTATGTTGTACAATTATTCAAGTATAACACACCTTTAAAATTAAAACATGATAAATATCTACTCGTTTAACTACAAAATATCGAATTATTTTCTCTCCGTGTAGGTTCAATCAGCATAAAATCAGTGTTTAAAACAAACTTTATATTGAAGAATTTTTTATTTCATCATTATTAAATTATTGTTTTTAATGCACTAAAATTCGAGCAGTAAAAACTGAAAAATACAAAATCAGTTTAACATAAAAAAAAAATACAATTCTAAAAAAATTCATTTTCAGAATCCTTAAATTTTGTTTCTCAAAATACATTTTTTGCAATATATAAAATCTGCGCATAGCGAAAAATGTAAAAAAAATGCAATACTTTTAACTAATATGTATATTTGCGATATATCAAAATCTACGCGTAGCGAAAAATGTTTAAAAAATGCAATACTTTTAACTAATATGTATATTTTCGAGTCCATTACTACGACCAACTATGGATGAATCAATATGACGAACTCGATAAACGGCCAGAGTACATAAACTCCGAGTTATACATATGCTATTGATACTTGGGTTGTTTGGAGAATCTTTCAATTCTTTATGTCGGCCGTTACTCAACTAAACATTGTGGAGTAGTTGCTGTCCTACAAAAATACGTGCCAGTTTCAATTTCGGTGCTTTTCTTATTGATTTAATGCTTCGCCAATGGCGAAGGTAAATGATCCACTGGCTCTTTGTTTTTTAAGACGGTTTTTACACGAAATGTTTATGTTCCACTTCGGTATAAAACAGTTCAACGAGGCACATAAAACGGGCCATTTGAGATAACGTATTTGTTGGACGTAAAATTATAGTTTTGTTTATAATATTAATGTATAGATGTTGTAGGTGAATAAACTACCCATCGTCAATTGATTTAACGAAATATTTCGTGAAGTAAATTACTCCTGCTTCAACCATTAACGCGTAATTAATGTTTGAGCAATTGGAAAATATAGGAAAATTGGATCGAATCGAGAGAAATCGAACGTTCTTAAAACGTACTTTTCGATCCATGCACTTCTGACTATTGAAAGCGATCGTCGAACCACAAATGTGTTCTACTTGTGAATATTCAATTTTTATTGTTCATTGAACTATGTAATCAACTCGTCTTTGTAATTTCTATTATTAGATTATTTCTGTAAAATTGTGATATGTTAATTGGAATTAATATGAAATTAAAATAATTTCTTTTTTTTTAAGAAATAAAACATTTTTTATGATTTTACAAAAGACGAAGCAATGATTTTAACAATATTATTTCAATATCTTAAATTAATACGAAGATAGTAATTATTTCAGTATTATAATTTCACGTTCAGTTAGAAAAAGTCTGATAATTGATCAGTCATTTTGACTATAAACTTTTAATTATATTTTTAATTGAGTAATTACGATTTTTGATTACAAATTAATTTCTAATTTTTCATTTGAAATTCGAATATTTGAATGAAAAATTTAATTAGAAATAAGTTCTCTTTCAAGTTTAAATATGTTTTTTTAATGATTGTTTTGCAAATGTGAATTTTTAAATTAAATTCGTAAAAAAATTGTGATTTCCCATGTTTACTGTAAAAATAAAATTTCAATTTAATAAGTTAATTAATTTTAGCAGTTTAACATTTAATACTTAATTTAATATTTCATTATGTAAGTTTAATTTTGAGAACAGAATAAAACAAAATTTAATTATTTATAATAAATTAAAAATCTTAATTAATAAATAGAATATTTTATTGTTATTTAAAAGTTAGTGTTAACTGTTAAGTTTAATTTTAATTTTTAATTAAAATTAAATATAATATTATATATTTAAAATTTAAATTCGAATTACGAATGTGAATAGTTCTCTATATTTTAATTCCTACGTTCAATTTCGAGTTTTCATTTTCAAGCTTAACTCGAAATTCCACTCAAACATTAGAATTGAATTTTAAAATAAAATAACAAATTAAACAAATTCAGAATTCCACCGATAAGAATTTGAACAGAAAAAGTTCTCCTAAACTAGTACCATAATTTTATTATCTTTTATCAACTATATTATTCATAATTTGGTATTTTAGAAAAATTAGTTCGAAATAATTCGACAATAAACATATTTTTCAATTAAAAATCATGAAATAAGAAAATAAACAAAGAACGACTGTAAAGAATATATATTCTCTATTTTGCGAGTCATTTTGCAGGTGGAGATGTGCCCTTTCAAAAAAAAATCAATGTTTTTAACCAAAAATTATTAATAATTTTATCAATATCTGTAATATTTACTACGTTTCTGATTATTTACGATACTTTTTGATACTTTAGGTTTCATAAAATTAGAACCACGTTTAAATCATATATTTTCTTTGTGTAAACAATAATTTATATATTATCGATAATTTAAAACTCAACTACGTGTAATCGTATGTCAATTGGTATTAAAAATTTATAACTTTAGTTACATATTATAGATTCCAAATATTTAAAAACCACGAACGTCTTAAAACTCCAGAATTCCACTCATTTTCTGTCAAAAAATATCTTTTGTTTTTAAGAAGTTTCACAAAATGTAGATGTGTTCTTTAAAAAAAATCGATTCAAATGTAGACATTATTTGTGGCGGTGTAAAAAGTGAGCGATTTCTAAAAAAGTGACTTTTACTACACTCGTGCAGAAAGTGCTCAATTTTTACACACCTACCACCACAAAAACATTCTTTGTCCATATTTTAAAAGTTGCCTCAATGTAATGTTTGCTTCTAACGAATAACTACACAAAGAAAGAGAAAAAGCTGATTACTCTTTGCTATTCCAAAAGCTGACGATGTTTCCATGCGTGGTGCTGATAATGCTGCCATCCTTCGACACTTCCATGGAACTGGGGACAGCAGGGAAGTCGAGTTTGCGGACCTCCTGGCAGCTCTTTGTGTCCCAGACTCGGAGCGTTTTGTCATCCGAGCAAGAAACTAGCAGGGCGTTGTCGTTGAAAAACGTAACGTGTCGCAGACCGCCGGTGTGGCCCGAGAAAACCTGGCAATAACATCAGCGAGATTACAACGCTGATCGAAGTGCGAAGCTTAGACTGCATTTATTTTAGCTTTCTCAGTTAGTGAAATACAAATCAACAGATTTTCATGTTTTATTTAAAGTTTGCCAATTTGTGAATGTGTAAATATGAACGTACAAATTCACAAATTCGCAAACTTGAAACGAAATACAAAAATTATATTTCAAGTTATACACTTTATATTTCAATTTAAGTTTGCGAATTCGTGGATTACTACATAAACACATACAAATCTGCAAATGCGCAAATTGATATAAAACATAAAAATCAGGACATAAGTTAACACTTTCCCTACCAGCGTTGCTTTAAAGCAACGTATTTAAATTTTCGCTTTTTGCGATTATTTCATTTGCTTTAACTTATTTTTCATATTCTAATGGACCTAACTAAAGTATTTCATATAAAATTAGTGCTGAATAAGAAAACTTACTAAAAAATATTATGGTTTTTCGAAAAATCACGAAAAATGAGTCAAAACATTTTTTTTGTTTTATCAATTTTTCGACTTATTTTGATGAACAAAACAAGAACCAAATGTCAAAATTGAATTTTTCTTAAAGTAAAAAAGTAGGGATCGAAAGGGTTAAACACGTCACAGTTGAAACAAATATCAACAAGTGCGAATTAAGCAGGACACGTAGGGCTTCGATGAAGTTTCACCTGCGGCTCCGCGTCGGGTTTGTTGAGATCATAAATTCGCACGAGTTTTTCATTGGACGCCGTGCACAGGTAATTGGAGTCGCTGCTGAAGTTGACCGACTTGACGATGTGCTTGTGCTGGAACGAGTGGACTTCCTCGCCCTTGATGGCGTCCCAGACCTTGGCGTTGAAGTCGGCGGCTCCCGTCGCAGCTCGGGTCGCTTGCAGCTTCAACGCCACACCCCAGCCCGCCCCCTTGTGTCCCCCGACCGTCCCGATCCCGTCCCCGGCGCCGCCTTTTCCCAGCACCGGCTTCCCCGCTACAACCAACGCAGTTTTCCTTTTTTAACATTCACTTTTCTT
>JABFPI010000260.1:0-11167 GCA_022817465.1 Embidobia sp. ZL-2020 | reverse complement strand
AACATCAAATAAAAAAAAAAAAAAACGATTTTTAGAATTGACAGATTACTTGACATTATGAAAAAACATACACATTTGTAGCGGCAATTTTATCTATGTTATCCACAGTTGAGTTAAGAATTGAAACAAAAAAGAATCAATTTCATTCTAGGTGAAAACATTGCTGACAATGGAGGTCTTCGTGCTGCATACCAAGCATATTTGGCAACAAACAAAAGTTATTTAGATCAGATGCCCTTACCAGGACTTAATTTTACTCACCGTCAACTATTTTTTCTCAACTTTGCTCAGGTAAATCATCTTATCAATTTTATGATTGTATATTTTTGTTCACATACAAAATATACAAATTTATTTTAACTTATTGAATGACAGACAGCAACCCTTCCATTTTATAGACATAGCCTTCGTATAGTAAACTGAGTGTGCAAATTAGGGATAGAACCGTCTTGGCGACTTGTTTTTTAGTGGTCGAGTACGGTTTCACGTACACTAGTAAACATTATCCCACGCTACTCATCTTGAGATTATTGAGAATATTTGTCATTCATTAAGTTAACACACTAAAATATTATTTATTTTAGTACGAGATTGAGAAACAAATAATGTTTCAGTAGACACATTGAAAATATTATGTACTAAGAAAAAAATGAACTAGCAATTATGTTTGACCCTTTTAAGGGCGTAATTAAATGAAAATATACGTATAGAAAATTACATTATTTTAGTATGTTTTCGACCTTTCTGATTTCATTACTGATATCAAAACTACAAAATTCAATATGGCAGCTTCAATACGGCGAATTAAATACAAAAATATTAGGATTGTCAATAAGTTCAAAAAAGTTCGAACAGTCCGAATTTTTTGATTACAATAATAGTTCAAATGTGTTCGAACATGTTTGAAAGTTCGAAATATTTCAAAGTTTGAACTGTTCAAAAAGTTGGGTAATAAATAAGTTATTTGATTACCAACATGTTTTTAAGGTAATTAATTTTACTAATCGTCGTTGAACTACAATAAATTCGTGGACCGCCTTTTCTTTAGGCGATGATAGATTTAATTTAAAAAGTAGTCAAATGTGCTCGATAGTAATCAAACGGTCACGATAGAGAAGTGATTGGACAGGGGTATGTTTCGGGACAACAGCGAACTAAAGACAAAGTTCTTCTGTCTGTCAACTTCTGTCAAAAATAGTTAACCAACATACGAGATCTAAAGTTGGACATCGCTTCCCAAAAATGAAAATAATAAATAGCCCTTAGTTTGATATTAGAACGCTGCTTTTAGGCCCGTCTAAAAGAAGACAAGGCTTATGACGAAAAACCAAAAAAAAAAAGTCCCGAAGGATAGTGTGACAGGATTTATTTTAATTTTACGTATGGTTCTTATTTTGTATGATTATTTTTTTTTTGTATGTGTGAGGTGCTATTTTATTTTTCGTAAGATTATGTAATTGTTGTGTTACTGTGGATTTTAGATTGTTTGTTTTTGGTCCTGCTTATTTCGGGCCGAAGACAAGCACGCAACGAGGGATTAATCAGTTAAGAAATTCGAACTGCAATACCATCTCGAATCTGTCCTGAACGCCTACCTCTTCATGATGAACTGCTTCGTTACCCTACCGTCGACCTGTTGTCCTTCCAAGTTCGATATTGTTGTTATCTTACTACTTTGGCTGATCTCGTCCTCAACCATTAGGGACTACTTTGAGATGTCTGCAGCTCTCAACAATTTGGCCACCATCCCGCTGCTACGTCTCACCCGGTGAAAATTGAATCAGTTCGGTCACCTGAGCCTCCTTTTACCGAACAATTACTTCTCTAGACAATCATTAACTTCATCTCGTACCTGAAGTCTCATTTTGAATGAGAATGACGCATTTCGTCTACTTGCCGTGGCCTGCCGAAAAGTCCATTCTATTCAGTTGTTGCTGTAATGTACTTTTCCTAGCCATCGTTGCTGTTGGAGATATGCCGTGGTGCCCTCGTGAATGATACCCTGGGATTAATACTGTCTTTTATTCAATTGAGTTGGAGTTGACAAAATATGATGATTGAGAACATTCTGAAACTCCTGTTCATTAAAAGTAACAGGATCAATTGGCGGAGCTCTGGAGATATCCAGATATGATGTGAGACGACACCCATCATCAGAGGAATTTCAAATTTTGGCGCTTCAACAACGTAACAGTGAGAGCGAGCAAGGACGGGGCAGCAGAGTCGACAGGGCCGAGCTTATTTAAGCGAAAGCATTTTTGGGTCTCGCTCTTGTACTCCATTTAAATATAAAATAATATATTATTAAAAATAATAAAATATAAATATAAAATAATAGCCATAAAAATGTTTATTGGCTAGCGACGTGAGGACTACCGGACAGATTAGGATTTTCGTGCTTAGTCTCTTGGATTGAAATGGGCAGCGACTTACTATTATTATTTTGCCATATTATATATAGGGTTTGCGTTTAGATCCACACTTTCCGTATGTGAGTCGTTCAGAATTTATTCTTGGATACAATTTTATTTGAAATGTTATCGGAGAAGATTGATATTTTTATTCTGTAACTTTAAAGATTTTAGATCATATCGAATTTTCTCTAAAATAATATCGTTTTGAGAACTTATTTTTATATCGCGTGTTTTGATGTCTTCAATTTTTTTTAGTTCTCTTGCCCAGACTTTTATAAAAATCCTCACGAATTCATTGTATTTTCATGATTATTTTGTATTTCAGTTTTTGATTAGTATTCATTATACTGAGATTTAAAATTTAATTATGTTATATCTCTGCGATTCTTTATGAAATCCCGGATATTGTTCGGATTTATGTTATTTAATTTTATATATTGAGTTTTAAGTTTTAAATTGTAGATGTAAAAATCGTATCAACAAAGAATGGAATCAAGCGTAATTTAATTCCTTTTGTAGTAATTTTGATTTAATTTTTGTATGTAAATTTTGACTACCGTTGATTATATTTCGATAAGTTGAGTGCTTAATTGAGAATTTTTATGATACTGAGTTAATCTCGAATTGGTATTTAATTTTAATTAATTTTGTGAAAATATATTAAATTTAATTTTAGTCTAGTTTATTGAGTTTTAATGACTTAAATAAATCGAGCATATGAATCTTTATCTGGATATTCCGCAGTCAGTTCTATTTTTATAGTTTTATCGAGGACTAAAATGTTTTTTCGTTACACGCAATAAATAATTCGGTTGTAGTATTTTTTGAATGAGTAGTATTAATATCTTGCGGTGAGCGGTGCATTGCTACTTTTTGAGTATATTTATATCGAGTTTTGCAATACCTTGCGTTTAGGCGGTATTGTGTCGTTTTTTTGGATTATTGATATTGAGTTTTGCACGACATTGCGTTGTTGCGGTATTTTGTAATTTTGAGTAAAGTAAAGACAATGATCCGGACCCAATTCTGATTTTGCAGTATGTTTTTTTTTGGTTTGACATTTTAATATAATTATTTATTAGAGAACGCGGCGAGGAGGACGTGCGACGAATCGTCATGTTACAATATGCGTAAGTGTGGTACATAATTGTCGTTACATAATAAATCGTTAGTTTCTTCCGTATGAAAGAAGAATTTTAAGTTATATCACTTTGTTGATACATTATGCATATTTTCTTTGTAATAGAATGTACTGCTCGTTTAAGTAGGCCTTGTTACATTCAAATATTAAGAGGCAAAATAGCTCAATTGGTTAAAGTGACAGACTGCAGAGCGTCAGGGTACGGGCTCGGATTTTGGTTGATAAGTTTTTTTCTGCTAGTTTAATTTTTTGAAATATACACTCAAACATAAGATTGATTATTCTTCATACATTGGACCGGATATACTTCCGTATTCTCGATTGGAAATCTTATCGATTATGCTATAAATATACGATCAGATGCACTTGAGTATACTCGATCCGATATCATATTGAACATGCTATCAAATGTGCGATCGGATGTACGGAGAGAACCTTAGACCGAGTAGAACCTTAGATACTTTCGGACGTACGAACGTATATCCAGTCGCATTAAACTCGTGCCCCGGAAAAAATTCGTGACTAAAGAATTAACGCTATTGTATGTGTGTAAGTTACGCTGATAGTATTCTAAAGCTGGGTCAGCAAGACTGGACCCCAGTAAAATTATAAAAGGTCTTTCTTCCTCGTTTCTTAATTTGTTTGCAATCAGTTTAATATTTCTTGTGAATTCATTAGAACTCAAATTTGTGCCGTCAAAAAGGAGTAATGCATTCCGTGCATCTCGTTCTTTTAGGCCATTAAAATTGCCCTGAATTATTGGATTTATTCCGTTTTGCTGTTGGTTTGCGATTGTTGCGTGTGTTCGGCGCAAACGATTCGCCCAGTAAGGGGCCAGTACTCTATTTTTTTTTCTACTAACGAAATCTTAGAATAACTTAAAATTTACTTGCCGAATGTCGTTCGTTTGTTTGATTGGCGGCTATATTGCTTGCTCTGCTCTACTGGAGCGTAGATTTTTGGGCTGTTTTCTGTCAACTGCTGTTCGAGCATTTGCTGTACGTTGGCTGCGTTTCAGCTGTACGTTGGCTCCGTAGATATGTTTCCGCTGTGCTCCTCGTCGGGTCTTTTGTAGTACTCGTTAGTTTTTGGCAAATGGTTTTGGGCGATTTTTGTTCCTATCCCACTTCTCCTGACACCAAATTTTAAAGCCCAAAGTGACGTTCCTGGATTAACTCAACGTCCGGAGACGTTCCTGGCGGTTATCAGTTTCTGACACCAGCCCATGAAAATAATCACAATATTTTCATTGGACTTAGATTTGGGGGCCTTGGTTGTTTGTTGAATGATGATGGTGGTAGTGATGGTAGTCCGTATAATCGTAGTACGTTTTTCAGGGGAAATTGGTTTGTTTGCACTTGTGTGTTTCTAATGATTATGCCGTTTGATTGAATGTAGATGATTTATTTATAAATGAATGGTGTATTTGTTGGTCGAACGTCTTCTGTCATTCACGTGGTTTATACAATGTTCAATAACGGTTTGAATGTATCTCAAAAATAACAAAGTTTCGGAATTCGTACTCAGTATAACACTGAACTTAGTCAAATCGGCAAGCAGCGATTTGAGATTATTTACGTGACCGAGAGAGTTTTGTTTTACACTAGGTTCCGAATGAAAAAAACACTACCCTGATACAAAGAACATGCTAATTCTGGTTAGAATATTCGTAGCCAGAATTAGTATGTCAAATACAACCGAAAAATCACATATGACATACGATATTTCATATAAGTCAACTAAATCAATTTATTTTATAGTTGAATGTACAAAAATGTATGAATATATTCATATGCATTCTGAATTCAATGATTTAGAATAAGATTTTCTAACCAGAATTAGCATGTTCTTTGTATCAGGGTAGCCCTTTTGTACTGAGTTATCGTGAGAACTACAACAATGTCTCATGATAAAATTAACATGAATTTTATCGTGTCCCAACATGTCGAACATACTCCGAACAAGTGTCGCAGTTTTATTGCGTTCTATCTATTTCGAATCAAAATTAATCGGTTTTGATCATTTTACTATAAAAATCGCATTGAATCGGTATCGAGACGTCGTCGAGACGCCGTCGAGACGCTTTAACGTCTAGACGCATCTGCTAGGGTAAGATTTTATTTATTTATTTATTTATTTATTTATTTATTTATTTACAGGAAACCGCCCAATTATATATACATAAAAATACAATATTCGCATTAAAAACAGTAAAAAATCTAAATAATACATACATAAAGTAGTAAAACAAAGTAAAATAAAGTAAAATAAAAAGTAAAATAAACAATGAAATTAATGGAAATCAGGCAAAAACAAATTTTTCGCTACTTTTATAAAGTTAACAAAAGAGCCAGATAAACTTATATTGGTATTATTTGCCAATCTGCATATTCTCCATAAAGGAGCATATAATAATAATAAATTATTATTAATTATGAATAATTATGAATAAATAATAATGAATAAATTATTTGTACGAAATAAATTCTTTTCTATATTTTGAATAATTACATATTTTTAATTTGCAAATACGAAAATTTAAAATATGAAGTTTCAAAATTGAAAAATTTTAATTTTTTAATTTTAAAATTTGTAATTTGACATTTTTTTATTGGAAAAATTTTAATTAGAAATATTGACTTTTTAAATTTTAAAAGTTGACAAATTTTCATTTTAGAATAAACAAATTTTTTAATACAAAAACAGGATATATTATGTACAAATAAATTATTCATAAAATCGTACGTAAGACCTTACGTAAGGGCTTATGTAAGAAATTACGTAAGAATTTGGCGTTAGAATGTAAAAATGAATTTCAATATTCAAAATTTAACATTAAACATTTTTTAATTTAAATTTTTGAAAATGTTTAATTCCATTAAAAAAATTTTTTATTTTCAAATTAAAAAGTTTCAAAATACAAAAAAAAATTTATACACATAAACTATTAATAAAATCTTACGTAAGATTTTATGAGTAATTTATTTATATAAAGTGAATGAGACCTTACGTATGATCTTACGTATGATCTTACTTAAGAATTTATGCATAATTTATTGGTACATAATGTATCCTTTTTTTGAATTAAAAAATGTTTTTATTTTAAAATAAAAATTGTTCAATTAAAAAATTTGTTTAATTCAAAATTTTTAATTTTAAATTTTCCAATTACCAATTTATAAATTTTAAAATTTAAAATTATATTTTTTTTAATTTCATATAAATTAAAATTTTTCAAAGTTTCGAAATACAAAAAAATTATTCATTTCGTAAAAACAAATTATTCATAAAATCTTACGTAAGACCTTACGTAAGATCTTACATATATTCTGACGCCAAAACCTTACGTAATTTCTTACGTATAAGATCTTACTTCGATATTTGTGATAGGGAACATTCGTGTTACATTTTTATTAATTAATTTTAAATATATTTTCTTGTGTTTTCCCGTGTGGAAAAAACGTTGATGAAAAAAATTGATAAAAGTTGGAAAATTCTTAAAAAAGTCTTATAATTGCTGAAAAATAATCTGAAAAACTACCAAAAATCTTTATGAAAAAAAATACAAAGAATCGACTGAAATTTCATATTTTTTCAGCAATTTTTATTACTTTTTTTTTGTTGAAACAAGCGAAACGTAAAATTACTGAAATGTTTGAGAAAGAGAATTTTAGAATATTTCAGAGAAAATCATTTTCATACAAATTGACGAAAAAATTTTGTTTTTAAAAGAGACTGAGAAAGTCTGAAAATTTATCACAAGAATTAGATATTTTTTAGAAATTTTCATACATTTTCGTTAAAAGTTAAATTGTTGAAAGATACGAGAAATAGTTTCTAAAAGGTTTTTAAAGATTTTCATGTATTTTCGAATTGGTTAAAAAATATTTGCAAAATAACTGTTGAGACATTTTCAATTTTTTAATTTTTTTCATCAACATTTTTTCCACAAGGGAAAATAAAAGAAAATGTATTTAAAATTAATTAATAAAAATGTAACAAGAATGTTTACATTTAATGTTGTTTGTAGAATTGTAGAGATGATTATGTTAAATATTGAACAATTAATTAATAATAATTATTAATTATTATAACATTTGTTATAATATCCGATGCGGATCAGAGTCCAAAGATAATTTAAAATAGAAATTATTTATCCGCGAAGTAATCCGACTCGAGTCCGATTTGATTCATCGAGTCCGATGAAGTGCGATTTAATTGGTAATAAAAGTTAGTGTTCTCATATTTCAACAATGTTTTGCAAATTACAAATAAAAACGCACATTTCTTACGTTTTTTTCATATTTTATATACGGAATTCAAGTTATGAACCTTCGTTCCCGGATAATTTACCGACATTCGATATCACATAAATTCCTGCAAGATGGCAGCATATCCATTATCTTCAATACCAACCTTAAATAATCGTCTGTCTCTCTCACACGACTTGAACGAATTTGATTGGTGTTAGATCAAATGATACTTTTCTTCATTGAAAATATATATATAAATTATATTCATTTGAATTTTGTTTCATACACAAATTGGACGTTTTCCGAATAATGTAACCTATTTATTTCAGTTTGAGCAGTTTCGACACCTATTTTATGAATTTTTTATTTACAATATACATTATAATACAAGAATATTCAAGTATTATCGCGACTGTATGATATAGTTTTATTCAAATTTAGTAATTACACCACTTATATTTTATATTAATTCCAAACGCACATTGCACTATTGGACACTTTAATTAATAGAACAAGGGTATATTAAACGAATTTAAATTATATAATTTACTCTGAATTCAATAAATGATTATTCTCTTATCCAACTACGTGAACCAATTTTTATTGTATTAATTTTTATTTTTCATCGAAAGGTATATACATTTTAATGCCAAATAAAAAAAACCATTAGAGTATTTTTACAGAGTCGGACAAAAAACAATTGAATAAAGTGACTTAGCATTAAAAATTTGAAGCACAAATAATGTTTTTAAAAAACGACTTTATGACTTTCAGCACTTTGTATTAAAACAGTCAATTACATTTTTTAAAACTGAAAAAACCAAAGAATGTAGTATACAATCAAAAATTAATTTTATTTACAAATTTTTTTTTGTACGTGATAAATCAAATTTTGAAAAGAAAATTAAAGAATTTAAAAATACAAAAAAATGTTAGCATTAATTTCATTTATTTCAAATAAATAAATTCCAAAATAATATAGAATTGATATTTAAGACGATGTAAATAAAATAAATAATAAATTTGAAATAATTTAACAGGTACTATCAGACTTCCAGCATAAAATTAAGTAATATTATATAATGAAAAAAGAGGTAAATGATAAAATAAAAATTAGCATTGAAATTGGGAATAATTATAATAAATATACAACAGAACGTTAACAATAATAAAATTCTAGTTTATTTCAATTTACTCATCATCGTTCATGCAAGTTTACTTCCAAAAAATTCATTTATCACAGACGTAAACTTACTCTATTGATCTAAGACTTATTTTTTACAACTGTTTTTCATAATTTATTTAATTTACCTTTGTACAAACCTACCATGTTTAGGTTCGAGCTGTTCAATACATTTAACCACAATCCATTTTATTAAATTAAATATAAACTATGCCGATAAACCAAAAAAAAAAAAAAAAAAACTCTGAAAATGGTCTGAAATTGATCGGTAAAATTTATAAAGTGATCTGAAAGAATCTAAAAAATGATTATCATTAAATTTGGAAGATTAAGCATTTTCTTAAACAAATCTAATACAAAACCGAAAAAAAATTTCAACTAAAAAATATTATTTTCAATATTTCTATACTGCTTCAAAAGTTTTAATTTCTTTCAGTCTCTTTTCCAGACTCCACATTTTCAGAAATTGTGTTTCGCCAAAGTAGGAAAAAATTATGCATCGTAGGTTGAAGCAGATACGTCTCCTCCTTTTCCGGTCCAATTCGTGTGTACGAACTTGCCCTCTTTGCCTAACAATTCGTACGTGTGCGCGCCGAAAAAGTCCCTTTGAGCCTGCAGCAGATTCGCGGGCAGACGTGCGGTTCTGTAGCCGTCGTAAAACGCCAGGGCAGTTGACAAGGCTGGCACTGGTATGCCCATGGTGACCACGGTGGAAACCACGTATCTGGCGCTCATTTGCCCATCTTTTACCGCTTTTGCGAAGAAGTCGTCCAGCAGCAGATTCGTGAGTTGCGGGTTTTTGTCGAAGGCTTGCTTGATGTTACCCAAAAATGCGCTGAAATAAGTAAACTGATTAATTTTTTGTGTAAAAGAAAAAAGTTGTTCTAAATAAATAAATAAAAATAAAAAAAATTAATAAATTAAAAACAAATTTTTTTCTAACTACCTTAATTTTTTCACTTTTATATGATACCAAAAATAAAAAGCAAATTTAATTTATATTTTAATAAAGAGAATTATTTTCCTTCATAAATAATACAACGCCACTATTGAAAAAAAAAATATAAAATAATTATGAAGTGATTAGTCTTAATGTTTTACAACGGAAGATAATTTTATATATTTTAAGGTAAATTAGTTTCAAAATTAAGTTTCATTTTTATTTTTGGAATTATAATATTGAAATAGTAAAGAGTTATTTCAATTTAAGTCAATGAAATACCTATATTTTTGTTTTTAATGATTTCGCTAGTCAACATGTACAATGTACAGATTTTTTTTCCATTACCATTTTCAATGTTAAAGCAATAATATGATTATTAATGTACAAAATGAAAGTAATATGGCCTGAATAAACTTAAATTTTTTACAATGTCTACATTTTTGTTCTCTACTTTTATCTTTTTTCTTCAACTATTTTTGCTGTTCCCTTTTTTTTAAAATCACTAAAACCAAAATACAAATTTAGCTACCTAACAATTACTCTCTCATTCATTATTCAACTGAAATTACAACACCTTAAAAATCTCCCGTTGTTAACTTACTTCTTACCAAACATTTAGAGAGTTAACTTTCTGGTAACTTTTTTGTCGGTTCGTGTTTTATACGTTCAAATTGAGGCATTTTTACAATACTTTTTTTCGTTTATTTTGCAATAACACTTACATTTATTTATAACAATTAATTTTTTAGAAGTAAAATATCAACTTGATTATGAGTTTTACCATTCAATATAGTCGAAGAAATTGTTTATTGTACTGAATGTTATTATTAAAATAAAAACGAATTTTTGAAAACGCATCAACAGCAGAAAATTGGTTAAAGAACAGTAAATTAGAATAAAGCAATATAATTAATACTAAGTAATATTAATAGGTAAAATGTATGAAAACAATTATAAAACATAATACAAAAGAATTATCCAAAAATTTGTAATCGATTAATTTTTCCAAACTCAGATTGATCGAAAGTTCCGAGTGGCTGCAACAACTGCAGAACTTAATGCAGTTGGCCGGAGCAGTGATCGACCTGATGGACATGCAAGGTTCCTCAGTCGCGATCTGCTTAGAGGACGGATGGGACACAACAGCGACCGTGTGCTCAATCGCCGAGGTCTGTCTGGACCCGCACTACAGGACCATCGAGGGCTTCCGCGTATTGATCGAGAAGGAGTGGC
>JABFPI010000259.1:0-11171 GCA_022817465.1 Embidobia sp. ZL-2020 | reverse complement strand
GCAACTGATGAAAAATCATCCGGAGATGTCTGAAAATGGTACAAAAATTGTCCAAAAATTGGACCGAAAAATTGTGTTCGATGCAAAAATACCTAGTTTTGTAAAAAAGTTCTGTCAAAAATTTGTCTGCACAACCAAAAAGATCAACAGAACGAAAATAGGCAGTCTTAAAAACAAGGGAGTAATAAAAATTGTTGATCTTAGAAAAACAACAGAATTTAACTAGAGGAAATATATCAAATGTTTTTGTTTCCCGACTTTGTTGACATAACAAATCCAATCAAAGGTCATTGCAAAAGTAAACAGGTTTTTGTTTTCGTCAAGAATTCGTCGCGTTCAAAGCGTCCTTCCTTTTTCCGCGACGAAAAGTCGTTAATTATAGTGTTAGTAATGGTCCGTTGTTTCAACTTGATATATTTCTTAAATAAACGAGGGAAGAACAAGAGGGAGACAAAGAGGGCGGGAGCGAAAAAAACGAGGAGGCAAAATAAAATTAATAAGCTACCTAAATACCAGGTTCGGCGCCATGGAGATGTTTTATAAACGTTTGTATCCTGTCCATTTCGTCCTGCAGAAGAAGCACATCCACGCAGCCTTTAAAGTAGTCCGTTGTGAAACAGTTTTTTCTGCAAAGACGTTTGACCATAACTTTTCATTCGCTATTTAAGAGCTTGCTTTAACTCTAAACGATTCGCTTCCTCGAAGCCGTTGCGATTCGATCGCATACGCTGTTGCATAAATTTCAAACCAAAAAAGCCAATCCCCCTGCGTCTTCTTCAGTTAAACGACAAATCTAATTTAATCTTAACTCTTCATTAACATTATATAAAATGAACAGTTACCAATATCATACGAACATGCAAACATTACAATTAAACATCAAGAGTGTTTTCAAAGCTCATCCGCAGGATAATAAAAGCCGCGGTGTATAAAGGTGCATCTTATCGAAGGTCGCTCGATAACGTTCCTTTTGTCCCTCGCGAGTACCGAACATGACTTGGATGCGTATGCAAAAAGGACCATGCGAGTTAGCGGTCTTAACATAACTGACAGGTAATAACGGATGTGCGTCAGCAAGCTATAAATAGAAGAGAAATCTGATTCCTTTTCGATACGCGTGCACGAATCGCCGTATAGATCCGCGTTGAAATTTTGATCGGCGATCTCTATTCGCGGAACAAATTGCCTCCTCTATTTTGGAATCGCGAACTGCTATTATTAGAAAACTGGACTTTCCCAGAGAACACGTTCATTAAATTGGGAAAACTGGGTTTTCACTTTGGACAAACGTGGGTTTCGACTAAGCGAAGGGATCGTCCGGATTTGATGACTTTCTTTTTTTTATCTTCTGCTTTCAGTCCAAACTCACACTTGCCGAGGCTAACAAGATCGTCCAGTAGAGGCACGAATTTCAAAGTACCTGCAAAGCGTATGTAGCTGCGGTTCTCGGAACAAATTGTAGCAGTCTTCGCAGATGCGATCCAGTCGTGCGAAGAAGCTTTTGTCGTAGACACCTTTGCACTGTATGTCTAAGAAGGATCTCTTGCTGAAGGAGTGGCCCATGAGGACACCCGCGTCGGCGAAGCCCAGACAGGAGGACACCAGCAGCAGGGCCATGGACCAGGTGAATATGGACAGTAGTGTGGAACAGGACGAAGTCGACGACGACGACGTCCACGTGGAAGGAAGCGACGTAGGTAGGGCCAGGGACGTCGGTGGCGTCGCAAAGGCCGTCGTTGCAGAGTATACACTCGATGGACAGGACTGGCAGGCTGACGAAGAACTTCGTCTCAGCTGGCGGTGCATCATCTGGAAGAATCGGTGTCTTTGATCAATTATGTCAAATTTTAACAAGTTTTATTATATGTCACAGTGGGGTTCGAAGAGCTGAGGTTTTCTGTTCCGACAATGAAGGATACTATTGGTCGGTCGATTGTCTTCTAATTATGTTTCATGTCTGTTCACTTTTAGATTTTGTATCAAAGATTGATTGGAAGAAGGTAAACAAAAAATTTATGTTTTGGATAAAGACAGAAGCAGGACCCTTCGTAGTTTTGACCGGAAATAATTTAGATGGTTGAAACATTCGATTTCTAATATAGCTTAGTTTTTTTTAGATTCTGGTTGGTCATTTAGAAGCTTCCATGAATTTAGCAGAAACAATGAAGATAAAGTTTGTCCTATTATTATTTACTATTTTAATTTTAATTTAAAAAGAAGACCTAACTTGAACTCCAATTGAAATCGTAAAAGTGTAGGTTTTTCAAGTGACTAATCTAGTTTAAGATTTCTAAAAGGAGTTAACCATGGCAGTCTGGTAACCACATTAATAGTTGATTCAAGAGTTAGAAAAACGGAAACACTTGTTGGAAATGATAAAAAAGTTGAAACGCGAGCCGAGCCCGCGTTAGCAAGTCATTGGCGAGCCTTTTTCCGCGAATGATGCAACAACGTGGTGCGTTGCAGGTTTCACTTTTCAAGACCTCTTTAAGGAGTGTCCGAAATATCAGCCGAAGCCGGAATTCAGCTAAACGCTAATTTGCGGCTGCGGGCGGTTGGGTGCGTTCTGGTGTGCGTGAAAAAGACCATAAAACAGTAGTTTAGTCGATAATACGCACTCCGCGCTGACAAAGGAAAATTACACGTCTTGAGTGGCCGTGTATATATAGCTCGCAAAAGGAAGATGCGCTTAACGTGCTTGTTATGTATGCATTTCAGATCATCCTCGGCGGCGTATTACATGCATCTATGGAAAATGCAGAGTTACTTCTAACCAGTTCCCGCGAGGCAGGCGCTGTGAATGGGCCACACGCAGGTAAGGCCCCACCTGTAATCGCCTTCGTCCGACAACTTCATTAAGTGGGACCCTGCGCAACGGGAGAAGCCCGGCCTGCCCCCACCCAGGGTCGGCGCTTTTTAACCTGGGGCTCCTTCCCCTCGATCTCGCACGCCAACTTTTTTTCGGGGGACATAATCGCTTCATCCGGGTGGGATCTTATTTTTAGCCGGGGCCCAATTCTCGGAACGCCGCGAGCGCTCAGGGCCCGTCCGAGTCCCAAAGCTGTCATTGCCGCGACTCCGCTACGCGCATGTACCGCTCGCATATAATTAGATCCCGGGGCGATCGCTCGTCCCCGGGTGCCTATGGTTTTTCAACCGTTTTTCACCTATGAATAGCCCCTTATAAATCGGCTTCTCAGATTTTCGACCGCTTTTAAAAAAGGGCTACCCAATTTGCCAATCCCTGTTTACATGATTGCAAGTCCAGTTTGGCTCGCTGATATAATGATATATTATTTAACGAGGGAGGTAAATGGTGTTCCTTCCTGCGAGCTGAAGAGGATGAAGGGTTCTTTCCAATGGACCACATTTTAAAGCCGTTTTAACGCGCGTCATTGTGAATAATTAAGGGATTATTACGACAAACTCGATGAGAAAAGTCTATTGGCAACGATATTTAAAGGAACATTTCACAATGAACAATGAGTATCTATTCAATCAAAGGTTTTAGTATTATAATAAAAACATGAAGGACTGTTTCCAATGATATTTTGCACAGACGTTTTGACGCGTGTCACAATTAAAATTTGATTACAAAAAACCCTTTTAGAAATTACCGCAATGAAAATTTACGCATTACAATGGACACTTTAAACGATCCTCGAATGAACGTTCACAATGAAAATTTATGCAAATGTTGCCGTGTAATATTAAAAACTTGAAGGATCGTTTTCAATGAACTTCAAAATGAAGATTTAAACGTTCATTGAAAATGATCTTTTAAGAATCTTTCAAAGATCATTTCCAACAAACTTTAGACATGCATTGTCAAGGTACTTTTCTCCCTAAGACAGAAACGGTCAACTTTCCTCCTTCTTTTATCTAAACCTTTATTTTTCGATAAATTCTGTCTAACTTATAAAAAGCTTGTTATCTTGATTAAGAAGCTGTTTACAAAGTAAATGCACCGACCTAACAACAGCAATCAAATCTGTTGACGTCAAGACAGCGAAAGCCGAATTAGAAAATGGTGCAATTTGCCGCGATGCCTTTTTAATTTGCTTTCATAACCGAGTAGCCGAGATCAAATTACCCCAATTTTCGTAATCGCGCCGACGTGCACGTTGACAATCATCGGCCGGGACTCGGCGAAAAAGGATCGCCCGCGGTGTGTATCAGAAATGTAATTGGGTGATTTTAATGTGCGCACACCCACAGACGCGCACACGTATCAGTGCACGTGTGTAGTTAGCCTTTCGCGCGGCGTATTGCACGGCGTACACGGTCCCTTATCCAACTCGGAGTATCTCTTATAAGAGAGAAAGGTGGGAGCAAGGGGTGGCTCGCGGGGCACGGGCGGCGGTAAATAAAGAAAAAGTTAATGGGGACCGGTTGGTCGACAGGTGAGGTCTTTCCTCGACTCGACCGCGCACAGGTGTGCAAACTGCAAATCTCCTTTAGCAAAAAGCCACACGCTCGACTCGCTCTTTCGATCGTTGCTCGATCACTCTCGTACGATACACATTTGTCCAACTCGAGTAGCCTGCACAGTTATCGTCGCCGAGAACCGCGCCGGTGTTCCCCGCGAAAATCAGTCACACCTCGTACCCAACCCCTTCCCCAACCTCGAACCGCCCTAGGTCCCTTGCCGTATGTCTGCTGATGTCTTAATCATCGGCAATCAGTTTGGCTCTTTTCTTGCATTTTGTTTTGTTTCTTTGAAATTTTATGTGTGAAAATCAATGCGAATTTTTATCGAATGAATCGGGAAAGAATGGAATTCTTTTTTACGGAGAAAGAAGAAGCACTTTTTCTCCCGAGGGAGAAAACTGTTCAAAACAAATTTTTGACTCTGCAAAAATTACGTTTCTTTATTATCACAGTAAAAAAGTGAAAAATTATGACATTTTACAAAAAGGAAAGAAATCTTCCTTTGGGAGGAAGTTAGCCACTTTATCCAAAACAAGGCAGGAAAAATAGTTCTACTTTAGAAAATAAGTTCCCTACTTTTTCCCCGTTTTGCTATAAAAAAATAAAGAAGTCGAGAGGAGAAAAAGTTCTTTTCATTATACTTGGGCGGACAGTACTGATTCAAAGAACTGAAGATTTTGTTGCTTAGGCAGTCTTTTTTCTCGCGATTTTCAATTGTTTCTCCTTGAAAGAAGAGTTGTCAAGTGGTCCTTTTGGCGGGAAATTACTTCGTCTTGAGAACTAGTCGGCATGTGTAAGTGACGATGCAGTGTGTGTACGCATTTCAATGTACGAGTACGCGCAACCACTTAACACTACAAGCTGCGGGGAAGTGTGCGGCCCAGGGATTCCCTCTAATTAGGTGACCGACCGCCACCGTTGGTTAACCATGCGCCACATAACGTAAACCGCGTGATGTGCAACTTACATGCATATCATACGGTCTGGGGCACAAAAAGACGATTGCCATAAATCAGCGGGCAACGAGTCAGTGCCTCGATCTTTGACGGTCTCGACAGGTGCATGTTGTGGTCGCAAATGTGATTTTAAGAATCATCAATTTTTTTAATCAATTTTGGTGGGAAATTTAAGAATTTCGAAATTCTTTAACTATCATTCAAAGTTTCCTATTCTAAAACAAATTTTGATTGACAAAACTTCGATGGTAGAAAAACTGGAAAAATATATTTTCCAAAATATAAAAGATATCTTTTGAGTTTCAAATGGTTCGTTCGCAATTTCGAAAATTGTCTGTTTGTAAAATTAAATTTGGCGAGAAATTTTAAATTACCAAAATTCTCGAACATTGCTTCAAAATCTTAATTTGAAAAATAAATTTCAACGGATAAGACTTCTGCAGTGGAAAAAGCGGAAAATTACGTTCTCCAAAACACAGAAGATATCTCCCCGCTCCGAGCATTTCGTAAAAGTTGTTATGATTGCACGTGGTAAACAAATTACCAACACGAGCCGATACTTCTAATTGATTTCCATGACGCGCGTGGATGTTATAATTTCTAAAAATATATCCGCGGCAATAAGGAAAAATTGATACAGCGCGCCTAACGGTAACTTATGTCACGCGTCTTAAGTAACCGAATCAATTTTTTTCTAAACACCCTTAAGGAAGTGTCAACGAAACGACGATAAGAAGCAGACGATTTAGCTCTAATTGTGATTTTCGTTTGCATTCCTTGACGTCGTTTCTATCTTTCGAACACCGATCAGGAATGTGCAAATAAAACAATAGTATTTCGGTGAATTCGTTCAGATAGTTCTGTGGAACATTGTTAGGGAAAAAACCAAAGCTACTATTTTAGATAATTATCCTAAATTATTATTAATGAACCATTGTTTAAAATGTTGAGCGATTTGAAGTTCAGGCAAATTTCAACTCATCTATACATATCTCTCTATAATATAAAAAAATAAGTTAATTTTTCGTTAGACACCGCTGTAGAGGAGAGGCTCCGTAAGAGAGGCTCCTCCTAATTATTTTCATAGATAAATATTTATTTATCTATTATAAATATTAGCTGATATCTGCAACTTCTTTTACAATTCAAAAAAATTATTTTTCATTATAACTTTGTTAACATATTATAATATTTTCATACTTTCATAACAAATTGGCAATTCGATTACAAATGAGAATTATCAGCGCGCATGGCGCGCTGGGGCGAGCGCAGCGAGTCCCTCTAGTTTATTTATATATTATAAAGTTAGAAGAAATTAACGTGCGAACCGCGCATGGGCAAGTGAAGCGAACCCTCTAGTTAAAATAAAACAATAATTATAATAAGTATTGATTTACAGCAACTGAATTAATTTTGTTAAATAAACAAAAGTATATCGAAAGACAGACCCGCTTTGGCGTATAAAAAATCTTGATTCATATTGTTACTCGTTTATTTGAAATAAATACACAAAAATTCGAATAAAATTCACATGCGACCCCTGTTGGATTTTTGAATTACGCGCGCACCTAAGTTACTGGACTGTTTTGTCCATTAGTTTTGCCGAACGCACGAAACGGTTTCATACCTTTCGGGCTCCTCTTCTAACTTCATCGTTCTTGGCCCACGAATATTCGATGCACTGCACATTAAATCGCAGAAGAGTAGTGCTTGTTATTTTTAATTTAGTCAACTTTTAGGCAAAATGAACGTGATCACAAAATCGACGAGTATTTCACCCTTCACGAAGGCGACTGTGACCGTGATTTCGAACGGAGCGAAACCCGTTTCCACTCGAACCAAGGTACCGAGAGAGAAAATAAACTATCCATCAGCTATGCTCCGAATGTTGGGTTACACGTTCAATAAAGATTATGTCAATGGGGTTTTGCGAGCAAGCACAGGAATAACAGGTACTCATCGATTACCAAAAGGCTGACAATTTACTCGAATTTTCAATGAACAGCATTTATTCGTTTCTGTCAATTCGTTATATTATGTAACATTGTGAAATATCTATAGGTATAGAATTCTGCCGTGTTGACCGAAAAATTGTCATTTTTTGTCAAAATTGTATTAAAAGATTGTTGTACTTGTACTGAACGACGGCAAAAATATGTCTGATACAAAATAATTCTTACTTTTCAATAGTTTGACATTGTATTTGTTTGTTTTTTATGTCTTTTAATTTTTGTTTTAATTTATTTTTGATTTAAGGTTTTTTCTATCTCACCACCCTGTTTGTTTTTTATCAAAACACTGATAATCTTGTTTATTTTCAACATTTTTGATTTTAAGGTTGAAGTAAGGGGTAATGTTGGTCAAATCATGTTTAAAATAGATTTTAAATTATAATAATCAATTTTATATGTGCAAATTTGTTAGTTGATCGATATGATACAACAATCTAACCTAAAATATAAAATAATTAATTTACTTAAAAAAGCACTTTGAGGTCACATTTTTAATCGAAATAATTAAATCATTTGTGTTTCTTTACATATTTAACCATTTTTTTGGTACTTAAAGCATTACATTCTATCGACGTTATTACTACCTTAAATTACATTAATAACAGTATCAATTTACATATGTATATAATTGTGTGTTAATAATACTTTTCATGTGTAATTGTGGGTATTTGATTATTTTTTGTAAAACAACATCACGTTTTTTTTAAATATTATATTGGCTTTATTTTTAGTTGATGACTTGAGGAGGTTTATCCTGATACAGTATTTTTTGCAAAACACACACCTTTGTTTTTATTACTATTCTAAACTAGTTTATTTCATTTCAGATGTTATTGTATAAAAATAATTCTGAATAATTATGTTTTAAAAATATTTTATCTTACTTTAAGATTATTTTAAATGAAAATGTCTTCAAATGTTACCTTAAAAAAATTGAATTTCTGACATTTTCACAAAATTTAGTTAATTTTTTCTATGTGGTTTTTGTGATAAAACATTTTAAAGTTGCTATATAAGACAATGTATTTAATGTCAAATAGGTTTTTTCAAAAAATTATATCTCGAAAACTGTGCAGTAAAAGTTGACCAAATTTTGGAAAAAAGGTAGGAAATTATTTTTACTTTAAGTGATCAAAATTTGAAAAAATCTCATTTCAGTGATGTAATACGGTAACCTTCTTAAATATTTGAAAAAATGATGAAAATTGTTTGAACAATTCTCAAAAAGAGTTGAGTAAATAATTAAAGCATTATAAGTCATTCAAATTAAGCAATTGTACTAAAAAAAACTTAGTGAGCATTATAAACTTGTTTCTATTCATTTTATATTACTTTTTGGATTTTATCCAAAAAAATGATTGCATATATTCTTATATTGTTCAGCTTCTGATTTTATTGAGTAAAGTTAGGCATTGTATAACTATAAATTAAAAAAAAATGTATATATAATCAAATAATCTATATGTCTTTTGTTATATTCTCGCAATAGAAAAGTATTAATATACTCTAGATGTTGTAATGTTGAATTTACATTTTATGTGTAATAAATTGAAAAAATAAAAACTATCTTATCGATTCAAGTAATGCCACATCAAAAGATAAACATTTCTTGTCAATCCCTCAATTTGGTTTGTTCAGTCAGATGGAGTACAGGATAGTTTTTACTCCTGAGGAAGGTCGTATTAATAAGATGACTGAAACATCGACGAGAAACGTTTATTTTGTGATGCAGCAACCTATGAGAGAACAATTGAAACTATATTTGATTTAACCCATTTTTTGTGATATAATTTTATTTTTGTAAGATAAAATTTATTAACTGTGTATTAATTTGTTTTTTTGATTTTCAGCAAAGTTGCATCTGCAAGCTGCACCCCAATGTAGGCATGCCCAAACTGATATTAGAGTACCCAATTTTGATGCTTATCGAAAAGAATCCACCTTAGACCCTAATTCTGAAGCTAAAGATAACAGAGATTCTCGACAGAATGCACATTACATTGTTGCTTTAGGTAAAATCCAGTCTAATATTGTATTATTAACCCTTTTAAATAGTTGAGGCAGTTTCAAACATTTTAAAATCATAATCAAAGTCCTTTTGCAATACATTAATTAACATATTTGTAACTTATTTACATCATTCATAATTTTAAAAAACTCATTTATAATTCATCATTTTCATGCAACAAATTTGATTTAATAATGAAAAATTCTTTTGTTTATTATGCTAAAAACCATTACAATAAGATTAGAAAAAACAGTTATTTAATTTCATAATTATTACCTAAGATATTCTTATATAAAAAAGCAAAAATATATAAAAATTGACATATTAGGTGGGTTCAAATATAACTATTTTTATTTAAATTATGAGGATATACTTGTAAAAACAATTTTTTTATGATTAATTCAAATGAAATTTGTAACTTTAATTATTTTTTTGAAAATTCAATTCAGTTGAAATTTGATTGTTGAAAAATTAAAATAAAAAATTTTAAAAATACTTAAAACTAAAAAAATAGTTCAGCGTATGTTATTGAATCATTTTGAAACTTAACTTTAAGAAAATGCAAAGAAATGGTTTTACCACAGAATTTTCATAAACTGTTTTAATTATTAAGCATTTGTATATTAACTTAACTAATAATATTCTTATAGGTACTGGAGTTGTTGGAGCCTATGCTGCTAAAACACTCGTAAACACATTTGTATCGTCAATGTCTGCAACTGCTGATGTTTTAGCTTTAGCAAAAATTGAAATTAAATTGGACAGTATTCCGGAAGGCAAAAGTGCTATCTTCAAGTGGCAAGGAAAACCGCTGTTTGTTCGTCACAGGTAAATTTACATCTTACTCAAGTAATAATTACAATAATTACAATAATTAAAAAAAATTAAAATAATTTACATTCAAACAATAAAAATTAACATTGATAAACATTTCTACAGAGAACCAACAGAAATTGAACGAGAACGATCTGTTGACTTATCGACTCTTCGTGATCCTGAATCAGACAGTGATAGAACCAAAGATCCAGCTTGGTTAGTAGTTGTTGGAGTTTGCACACACTTAGGGTGTGTACCTATTGCAAATGCTGGAGATTTTGGAGGTTATTACTGTCCTTGCCATGGCTCCCATTATGATGCTAGTGGCAGGATCAGAAAAGGACCGGCTCCATTAAATCTCGAAGTTCCATTCTACGAATTCATAGATGATTCTTTGATTGTTGGTTAATGAAGAATTTCTTTATACTTGTAGTGAAAATTGAAGCCTAGCTTTATTTTGCAACAAGAATGTTTTTTGTTGAAAATAATTTATTATAAAGATCTTGAGAAACGTTCATGTCGATGACTAAATAATATTACAGAACAACAGTGTTTTCCAATTTCAATAAAATGATCAAGCAATCAATTTTTGATATTCTTTTCCTTTTTATTGTAAACATTTTATTTATAGTATGTTCACGCATTTCGTTACATATAGTTCTCATCATTATAAAATAATTTAAATAAAACAATTCAAAATTACTAAAAATACAACAGTTAAACTATAGAATGGACTTCTTTTTTCCCCAAAATGTTCCCTTTTTTCTTGTAAATTTGTCTTCTCATATAATTTCTACAGTTATCTTTGAATGATTTACATTTTTTTATAAGTTTTTTTAGTTTTATTATTTTTCTTTTAAATTTTCAAAGTCAACAACAAAACTACTGTTTATTTGTATATTCATTTTATTCATTATTTACAGATAACGCGAAAAAATGTGTTGGATT